>CALNHX010004928.1:0-117219 GCA_940337035.1 Agriotes lineatus | reverse complement strand
CTTTGGATTTTTCCGAATTTTTCTTTTTTGTTAAACCATCTCGGGAGTAAGACGAACACAACAACAACAAAAATAATTTAAATCGGTCAAGTCGTTCTCGAGTTTAATTTTTCGGCTTTTCCTTTGGATTTTTCCGAATTTTTCTTTTTTGTTAAACCATCTCGGGAGTAAGACAAACACAACAACAAAAAAATCATTCAAATCGGTCAAGTCGTTCTCGAGTTTAATTTTCCGGATTTCCCTTTGGATTTTTCCAAATTTTCTTTTTTGCTAAACCACCTCGGGAGTAAGACGAACACAACAACAAAAATATCATCCAAATCGGTCAAGTCGTTCTCGAGTTTAATTTTCCGGATTTCCCTTTGGATTTTTCCAAATTTTCTTTTTTGCTAAACCACCTCGGGAGTAAGACGAACACAACAACAAAAAAATCATCCAAACCGGTCAGTCGTTCTCGAGTTTAATTTTCCGGATTTCCCTTTGGATTTTTCCGAATTTTCTTTTTTGCTAAACCATCTCGGGAGTAAGACAAACACAACAACAACAAAATCATCCAAATCGGTCAAGTCGTTTTCGAGTTTAATTTTCCGGCTTTCCCTTTGGATTTTTCCGAATTTTTCTTTTCTGGTAAACCATCTCGGGAGTAAAACGAACACAACAACAAAAAAATCATCCAAATCGGTCAAGTCGTTCTCGAGTTTAATTTTCCGGATTTCCCTTTGGATTTTTCCAAATTTTCTTTTTTGCTAAACCACCTCGGGAGTAAAACGAACACAACAACAAAAAAATCATCCAAATCGGTCAAGTCATTCTCGAGTTTAATTTTCCTGCTTTCCCTTTGGATTTTTCCGAATTTTTCTTTTTTGTTAAACCATCTCGGGAGTAAGACGAACACAACAACAAAAAAAATCATTTAAATCGGTCAAGTCGTTCTCGAGTTTAATTTTTCGGCTTTTCCTTTGAATTTTTCCGAATTTTTCTTTTTTGTTAAACCATCTCGGGAGTAAGACGAACACAACAACAACAAAAATCATTTAAATCGGTCAAGTCGTTCTCGAGTTTAATTTTTCGGCTTTTCCTTTGAATTTTTCCGAATTTTTCTTTTTTGTTAAACCATCTCGGGAGTAAGACAAACACAACAACAAAAAAATCATCCAAATCGGTCAAGTCGTTCTCGAGTTTAATTTTTCGGCTTTTCCTTTGGATTTTTCCGAATTTTTCTTTTTGTTAAACCATCTCGGGAGTAAGACGAACACAACAACAAAAAAATCATCCAAATCGGTCAAGTCGTTCTCGAGTTTAATTTTCCGGATTTCCCTTTGGATTTTTCCAAATTTTCTTTTTTGCTAAACCACCTCGGGAGTAAGACGAACACAACAACAAAAATATCATCCAAATCGGTCAAGTCGTTCTCGAGTTTAATTTTCCGGATTTCCCTTTGGATTTTTCCAAATTTTCGTTTTTGCTAAACCACCTCGGGACTAAGACGAACACAACAAAAAAATCATCCAAATCGGTCAAGTCGTTCTCGAGTTTAATTTTCCGGATTTCCCTTTGGATTTTTCCGAATTTTCTTTCTTGCTAAACCACTTCGGGAGTAAGACGAACACAACAACAACAAAATCATCCAAATCGGTCAAGTCGTTCTCAAATTTAGTTTTCCGGATTTCCCTTTGGATTTTTCCAAATTTTCTTTTTTGCTAAACCACCTCGGGAGTAAGACGAACACAACAACAGAAAAATCATCCAAATCGGTGAAGTCGTTCTCGAGTTTAATTTTCCTGCTTTCCCTTTGGATTTTTCCGAATTTTTCTTTTTGTTAAACCATCTCGGGAGTAAGACAAACACAACAACAAAAAAATCATCCAAATCGGTCAAGTCGTTCTCGAGTTTAATTTTCCGGATTTCCCTTTGGATTTTTCCAAATTTTCTTTTTTGCTAAACCACCTCGGCAGTAAGACGAACACAACAACAAAAAAATCATCCAAATCGGTCAAGTCGTTCTCGAGTTTAATTTTCCTGCTTTCCCTTTGGATTTTTCCGAATTTTTCTTTTTGTTAAACCATCTCGGGAGTAAGACGAACACAACAACAAAAAAATCATCCAAATCGGTCAACTCGTTCTCGAGTTTAATTTTCCTGCTTTCCCTTTAGATTTTTCCAAATTTTTCTTTTTTGTTAAACCATCTCGGGAGTAAGACGAACACAACAACAAAAAAATCATTTAAATCGGTCAAGTCGTTCTCGAGTTTAATTTTCCGGATTTCCCTTTGGATTTTTCCAAATTTTCTTTTTTGCTAAACCACCTCGGGAGTAAGACGAACACAACAACAAAAATATCATCCAAATCGGTCAAGTCGTTCTCGAGTTTAATTTTCCGGATTTCCCTTTGGATTTTTCCAAATTTTCTTTTTTGCTAAACCACCTCGGGAGTAAGACGAACACAACAACAAAAAAATCATCCAAACCGGTCAGTCGTTCTCGAGTTTAATTTTCCGGATTTCCCTTTGGATTTTTCCGAATTTTCTTTTTTGCTAAACCATCTCGGGAGTAAGACAAACACAACAACAACAAAATCATCCAAATCGGTCAAGTCGTTCTCGAGTTTAATTTTCCGGCTTTCCCTTTGGATTTTTCCGAATTTTTCTTTTCTGGTAAAGCATCTCGGGAGTAAAACGAACACAACAACAAAAAAATCATCCAAATCGGTCAAGTCGTTCTCGAGTTTAATTTAACGGATTTCCCTTTGGATTTTTCCAAATTTTCTTTTTTGCTAAACCACCTCGGGAGTAAAACGAACACAACAACAAAAAAATCATCCAAATCGGTCAAGTCGTTCTCGAGTTTAATTTTCCTGCTTTCCCTTTGGATTTTTCCGAATTTTTCTTTTTTGTTAAACCATCTCGGGAGTAAGATGAACACAACAAAAAAAATCGTTTAAATCGGTCAAGTCGTTCTCGAGTTTAATTTTCCTGCTTTCCCTTTGGATTTTTCCGAATTTTTCTTTTTGTTAAACCACCTCGGGAGTAAGACGAACACAACAACAAAAAAATCATCCAAATCGGTCAACTCGTTCTCGAGTTTAATTTTCCTGCTTTCCCTTTGGATTTTTCCGAATTTTTCTTTTTGTTAAACCATCTCGGGAGTAAGACGAACACAACAACAACAAAAATCATTTAAATCGGTCAAGTCGTTCTCGAGTTTAATTTTTCGGCTTTTCCTTTGAATTTTTCCGAATTTTTCTTTTTTGTTAAACCATCTCGGGAGTAAGACAAACACAACAACAAAAAAATCATCCAAATCGGTCAAGTCGTTCTCGAGTTTAATTTTTCGGCTTTTCCTTTGGATTTTTCCGAATTTTTCTTTTTGTTAAACCATCTCGGGAGTAAGACGAACACAACAACAAAAAAATCATCCAAATCGGTCAAGTCGTTCTCGAGTTTAATTTTCCGGATTTCCCTTTGGATTTTTCCAAATTTTCTTTTTTGCTAAACCACCTCGGGAGTAAGACGAACACAACAACAAAAATATCATCCAAATCGGTCAAGTCGTTCTCGAGTTTAATTTTCCGGATTTCCCTTTGGATTTTTCCAAATTTTCGTTTTTGCTAAACCACCTCGGGACTAAGACGAACACAACAAAAAAATCATCCAAATCGGTCAAGTCGTTCTCGAGTTTAATTTTCCGGATTTCCCTTTGGATTTTTCCGAATTTTCTTTCTTGCTAAACCACTTCGGGAGTAAGACGAACACAACAACAACAAAATCATCCAAATCGGTCAAGTCGTTCTCAAATTTAGTTTTCCGGATTTCCCTTTGGATTTTTCCAAATTTTCTTTTTTGCTAAACCACCTCGGGAGTAAGACGAACACAACAACAGAAAAATCATCCAAATCGGTGAAGTCGTCCTCGAGTTTAATTTTCCTGCTTTCCCTTTGGATTTTTCCGAATTTTTCTTTTTGTTAAACCATCTCGGGAGTAAGACAAACACAACAACAAAAAAATCATCCAAATCGGTCAAGTCGTTCTCGAGTTTAATTTTCCGGATTTCCCTTTGGATTTTTCCAAATTTTCTTTTTTGCTAAACCACCTCGGGAGTAAGACGAACACAACAACAAAAAAATTATCCAAATCGGTCAAGTCGTTCTCGAGTTTAATTTTCCTGCTTTCCCTTTGGATTTTTCCGAATTTTTCTTTTTGTTAAACCATCTCGGGAGTAAGACGAACACAACAACAAAAAAATCATCCAAATCGGTCAACTCGTTCTCGAGTTTAATTTTCCTGCTTTCCCTTTGGATTTTTCCAAATTTTTCTTTTTTGTTAAACCATCTCGGGAGTAAGACGAACACAACAACAAAAAAATCATTTAAATCGGTCAAGTCGTTCTCGAGTTTAATTTTTCGGCTTTTCCTTTGGATTTTTCCGAATTTTTCTTTTTTGTTAAACCATCTCGGGAGTAAGACAAACACAACAACAAAAAAATCATTCAAATCGGTCAAGTCGTTCTTGAGTTTAATTTTCCGGATTTCCCTTTGGATTTTTCCAAATTTTCCTTTTTGCTAAACCACCTCGGGAGTAAGACGAACACAACAACAAAAATATCATCCAAATCGGTCAAGTCGTTCTCGAGTTTAATTTTCCGGATTTCCCTTTGGATTTTTCCAAATTTTCTTTTTTGCTAAACCACCTCGGGAGTAAGACGAACACAACAACAAAAAAATCATCCAAATCGGTCAAGTCGTTCTCGAGTTTAATTTTTCGGCTTTTCCTTTGGATTTTTCCGAATTTTTCTTTTTGTTAAACCATCTCGGGAGTAAGACGAACACAACAACAAAAAAATCATCCAAATCGGTCAAGTCGTTCTCGAGTTTAATTTTCCGGATTTCCCTTTGGATTTTTCCAAATTTTCTTTTTTGCTAAACCACCTCGGGAGTAAGACGAACACAACAACAAAAATATCATCCAAATCGGTCAAGTCGTTCTCGAGATTAATTTTCCGGATTTCCCTTTGAATTTTTCCAAATTTTCGTTTTTGCTAAACCACCTCGGGACTAAGACGAACACAACAAAAAAATCATCCAAATCGGTCAAGTCGTTCTCGAGTTTAATTTTCCGGATTTCCCTTTGGATTTTTCCGAATTTTCTTTCTTGCTAAACCACTTCGGGAGTAAGACGAACACAACAACAACAAAATCATTCAAATCGGTCAACTCGTTCTCGAGTTTAATTTTCCGGCTTTCCCTTTAGATTTTTCCGAATTTTTCTTTTTTGTTAAACCATCTCGGGAGTAAGACGAACACAACAACAAAAAAATCATCCAAATCGGTCAAGTCGTTCTCAAGTTTAGTTTTCCGGATTTCCCTTTGGATTTTTCCAAATTTTCTTTTTTGCTAAACCACCTCGGGAGTAAGACGAACACAACAACAGAAAAATCATCCAAATCGGTGGTCGTTCTCGAGTTTAATTTTCCTGCTTTCCATTTGGATTTTTCCGAATTTTTCTTTTTGTTAAACCATCTCGGGAGTAAGACAAACACAACAACAAAAAAATCATCCAAATCGGTCAAGTCGTTCTCGAGTTTAATTTTCCGGATTTCCCTTTGGATTTTTCCAAATTTTCTTTTTTGCTAAACCACCTCGGGAGTAAGACGAACACAACAACAAAAAAATCATCCAAATCGGTTAAGTCGTTCTCGAGTTTAATTTTCCTGCTTTCCCTTTGGATTTTTCCGAATTTTTCTTTTTGTTAAACCATCTCGGGAGTAAGACGAACACAACAACAAAAAAATCATCCAAATCGGTCAACTCGTTCTCGAGTTTAATTTTCCTGCTTTCCCTTTGGATTTTTCCGAATTTTTCTTTTTTTTAAACCATCTCGGGAGTAAGACGAACACAACAACAAAAAAATCATTTCAATCGGTCAAGTCGTTCTCGAGTTTAATTTTTCGGCTTTTCCTTTGGATTTTTCCAAATTTTCCTTTTTGCTAAACCACCTCGGGAGTAAGACGAACACAACAACAAAAAAATCATCCAAATCGGTCAAGTCGTTCTCGAGTTTAATTTTCCTGCTTTCCCTTTGGATTTTTCCGAATTTTTCTTTTTGTTAAACCATCTCGGGAGTAAGACGAACACAACAACAAAAAAATCATCCAAATCGGTCAACTCGTTCTCGAGTTTAATTTTCCTGCTTTCCCTTTGGATTTTTCCGAATTTTTCTTTTTTGTTAAACCATCTCGGGAGTAAGACAAACACAACAACAAAAAAATCATTCAAATCGGTCAAGTCGTTCTCGAGTTTAATTTTCCGGATTTCCCTTTGGATTTTTCCAAATTTTCCTTTTTGCTAAACCACCTCGGGAGTAAGACGAACACAACAACAAAAATATCATCCAAATCGGTCAAGTCGTTCTCGAGTTTAATTTTCCGGATTTCCCTTTGGATTTTTCCAAATTTTCTTTTTTGCTAAACCACCTCGGGAGTAAGACGAACACAACAACAAAAAAATCATCCAAACCGGTCAGTCGTTCTCGAGTTTAATTTTCCGGATTTCCATTTGGATCTTTCCGAATTTTTTTTCTTGCTAAACCACTTCGGGAGTAAGACGAACACAACAACAAAAAAATCATCCAAATCGGTCAACTCGTTCTCGAGTTTAATTTGCCGGCTTTCCCTTTGGATTTTTCCGAATTTTCTTTTTTGCTAAACCACCTCGGGAGTAAGACGAACACAACAACAAAAAAATTATCCAAATCGGTCAAGTCGTTCTCGAGTTTAATTTTCCTGCTTTCCCTTTGGATTTTTCCGAATTTTTCTTTTTGTTAAACCATCTCGGGAGTAAGACGAACACAACAACAAAAAAATCATCCAAATCGGTCAACTCGTTCTCGAGTTTAATTTTCCTGCTTTCCCTTTGGATTTTTCCAAATTTTTCTTTTTTGTTAAACCATCTCGGGAGTAAGACGAACACAACAACAAAAAAATAATTTAAATCGGTCAAGTCGTTCTCGAGTTTAATTTTTCGGCTTTTCCTTTGGATTTTTCCGAATTTTTCTTTTTTGTTAAACCATCTCGGGAGTAAGACAAACACAACAACAAAAAAATCATTCAAATCGGTCAAGTCGTTCTTGAGTTTAATTTTCCGGATTTCCCTTTGGATTTTTCCAAATTTTCCTTTTTGCTAAACCACCTCGGGAGTAAGACGAACACAACAACAAAAATATCATCCAAATCGGTCAAGTCGTTCTCGAGTTTAATTTTCCGGATTTCCCTTTGGATTTTTCCAAATTTTCTTTTTTGCTAAACCACCTCGGGAGTAAGACGAACACAACAACAAAAAAATCATCCAAATCGGTCAAGTCGTTCTCGAGTTTAATTTTTCGGCTTTTCCTTTGGATTTTTCCGAATTTTTCTTTTTGTTAAACCATCTCGGGAGTAAGACGAACACAACAACAAAAAAATCATCCAAATCGGTCAAGTCGTTCTCGAGTTTAATTTTCCGGATTTCCCTTTGGATTTTTCCAAATTTTCTTTTTTGCTAAACCACCTCGGGAGTAAGACGAACACAACAACAAAAATATCATCCAAATCGGTCAAGTCGTTCTCGAGATTAATTTTCCGGATTTCCCTTTGAATTTTTCCAAATTTTCGTTTTTGCTAAACCACCTCGGGACTAAGACGAACACAACAAAAAAATCATCCAAATCGGTCAAGTCGTTCTCGAGTTTAATTTTCCGGATTTCCCTTTGGATTTTTCCGAATTTTCTTTCTTGCTAAACCACTTCGGGAGTAAGACGAACACAACAACAACAAAATCATTCAAATCGGTCAACTCGTTCTCGAGTTTAATTTTCCGGCTTTCCCTTTAGATTTTTCCGAATTTTTCTTTTTTGTTAAACCATCTCGGGAGTAAGACGAACACAACAACAAAAAAATCATCCAAATCGGTCAAGTCGTTCTCAAGTTTAGTTTTCCGGATTTCCCTTTGGATTTTTCCAAATTTTCTTTTTTGCTAAACCACCTCGGGAGTAAGACGAACACAACAACAGAAAAATCATCCAAATCGGTGGTCGTTCTCGAGTTTAATTTTCCTGCTTTCCATTTGGATTTTTCCGAATTTTTCTTTTTGTTAAACCATCTCGGGAGTAAGACAAACACAACAACAAAAAAATCATCCAAATCGGTCAAGTCGTTCTCGAGTTTAATTTTCCGGATTTCCCTTTGGATTTTTCCAAATTTTCTTTTTTGCTAAACCACCTCGGGAGTAAGACGAACACAACAACAAAAAAATCATCCAAATCGGTTAAGTCGTTCTCGAGTTTAATTTTCCTGCTTTCCCTTTGGATTTTTCCGAATTTTTCTTTTTGTTAAACCATCTCGGGAGTAAGACGAACACAACAACAAAAAAATCATCCAAATCGGTCAACTCGTTCTCGAGTTTAATTTTCCTGCTTTCCCTTTGGATTTTTCCGAATTTTTCTTTTTTTTAAACCATCTCGGGAGTAAGACGAACACAACAACAAAAAAATCATTTCAATCGGTCAAGTCGTTCTCGAGTTTAATTTTTCGGCTTTTCCTTTGGATTTTTCCAAATTTTCCTTTTTGCTAAACCACCTCGGGAGTAAGACGAACACAACAACAAAAAAATCATCCAAATCGGTCAAGTCGTTCTCGAGTTTAATTTTCCTGCTTTCCCTTTGGATTTTTCCGAATTTTTCTTTTTGTTAAACCATCTCGGGAGTAAGACGAACACAACAACAAAAAAATCATCCAAATCGGTCAACTCGTTCTCGAGTTTAATTTTCCTGCTTTCCCTTTGGATTTTTCCGAATTTTTCTTTTTTGTTAAACCATCTCGGGAGTAAGACAAACACAACAACAAAAAAATCATTCAAATCGGTCAAGTCGTTCTCGAGTTTAATTTTCCGGATTTCCCTTTGGATTTTTCCAAATTTTCCTTTTTGCTAAACCACCTCGGGAGTAAGACGAACACAACAACAAAAATATCATCCAAATCGGTCAAGTCGTTCTCGAGTTTAATTTTCCGGATTTCCCTTTGGATTTTTCCAAATTTTCTTTTTTGCTAAACCACCTCGGGAGTAAGACGAACACAACAACAAAAAAATCATCCAAACCGGTCAGTCGTTCTCGAGTTTAATTTTCCGGATTTCCATTTGGATCTTTCCGAATTTTTTTTCTTGCTAAACCACTTCGGGAGTAAGACGAACACAACAACAAAAAAATCATCCAAATCGGTCAACTCGTTCTCGAGTTTAATTTGCCGGCTTTCCCTTTGGATTTTTCCGAATTTTCTTTTTTGCTAAACCATCTCGGGAGTAAGACAAACACAACAACAACAAAATCATCCAAATCGGTCAAGTCGTTCTCGAGTTTAATTTTCCGGCTTTCCCTTTGGATTTTTCCGAATTTTTCTTTTCTGTTAAACCATCTCGGGAGTAAAACGAACACAACAACAAAAAAATCATCCAAAACGGTCAAGTTGTTCTCGAGTTTAATTTTCCTGCTTTTCCTTTGGATTTTTCCGAATTTTTCTTTTTTGTTAAACCATCTCGGGAGTAAGACGAACACAACAAAAAAAATCATTTAAATCGGTCAAGTCGTTCTCGAGTTTAATTTTTCGGCTTTTCCTTTGGATTTTTCCGAATTTTTCTTTTTTGTTAAACCATCTCGGGAGTAAGACGAACACAACAACAAAAAAATCATCCAAATCGGTCAAGTCGTTCTCAAGTTTAATTTTCCGGATTTCCCTTTGGATTTTTCCAAATTTTCTTTTTTGCTAAACCACCTCGGGAGTAAGACGAACACAACAACAGAAAAATCATCCAAATCGGTCAACTCGTTCTCGAGTTTAATTTTCCGGATTTCCCTTTGGATTTTTCCGAATTTTCTTTCTTGCTAAACCACTTCGGGAGTAAGACGAACACAACAACAACAAAATCATCCAAATCGGTCAACTCGTTCTCGAGTTTAATTTTCCGGCTTTCCCTTTAGATTTTTCCGAATTTTTCTTTTTTGTTAAACCATCTCGGGAGTAAGACGAACACAACAACAAAAAAATCATCCAAATCGGTCAAGTCGTTCTCAAGTTTAATTTTCCGGATTTCCCTTTGGATTTTTCCAAATTTTCTTTTTTGCTAAACCACCTCGGGAGTAAGACGAACACAACAACAGAAAAATCATCCAAATCGGTGAAGTCGTTCTCGAGTTTAATTTTCCTGCTTTCCCTTTGGATTTTTCCGAATTTTTCTTTTTGTTAAACCATCTCGGGAGTAAGACAAACACAACAACAAAAAATCATCCAAATCGGTCAAGTCGTTTTCGAGTTTAATTTTCCGGATTTCCCTTTGGATTTTTCCAAATTTTCTTTTTTGCTAAACCACCTCGGGAGTAAGACGAACACAACAACAAAAAAATCATCCAAATCGGTCAAGTCGTTCTCGAGTTTAATTTTCCTGCTTTCCCTTTGGATTTTTCCGAATTTTTCTTTTTGTTAAACCATCTCGGGAGTAAGACGAACACAACAACAAAAAAATCATCCAAATCGGTCAACTCGTTCTCGAGTTTAATTTTCCTGCTTTCCCTTTGGATTTTTCCGAATTTTTCTTTTTTGTTAAACCATCTCGGGAGTAAGACGAACACAACAAAAAAAAATCATTTAAATCGGTCAAGTCGTTCTCGAGTTTAATTTTTCGGCTTTTCCTTTGGATTTTTCCGAATTTTTCTTTTTTGTTAAACCATCTCGGGAGTAAGACAAACACAACAACAAAAAAATCATTCAAATCGGTCAAGTCGTTCTCGAGTTTAATTTTCCGGATTTCCCTTTGGATTTTTCCAAATTTTCCTTTTTGCTAAACCACCTCGGGAGTAAGACGAACACAACAACAAAAATATCATCCAAATCGGTCAAGTCGTTCTCGAGTTTAATTTTCCGGATTTCCCTTTGGATTTTTCCAAATTTTCTTTTTTGCTAAACCACCTCGGGAGTAAGACGAACACAACAACAAAAAAATCATCCAAACCGGTCAGTCGTTCTCGAGTTTAATTTTCCGGATTTCCCTTTGGATCTTTCCGAATTTTTTTTCTTACTAAACCACTTCGGGAGTAAGACGAACACAACAACAAAAAAATCATCCAAATCGGTCAACTCGTTCTCGAGTTTAATTTGCCGGCCTTCCCTTTGGATTTTTCCGAATTTTCTTTTTTGCTAAACCATCTCGGGAGTAAGACAAACACAACAACAACAAAATCATCCAAATCGGTCAAGTCGTTCTCGAGTTTAATTTTCCTGCTTTCCCTTTGGATTTTTCCGAATTTTTCTTTTTTGTTAAACCATCTCGGGAGTAAGACGAACACAACAACAACAAAAATCATTTAAATCGGTCAAGTCGTTCTCGAGTTTAATTTTCCTGCTTTCCCTTTGGATTTTTCCGAATTTTTCTTTTTGTTAAACCACCTCGGGAGTAAGACGAACACAACAACAAAAAAATCATCCAAATCGGTCAACTCGTTCTCGAGTTTTATTTTCCTGCTTTCCCTTTGGATTTTTCCGAATTTTTCTTTTTTGTTAAACCATCTCGGGAGTAAGACGAACACAACAACAACAAAAATCATTTAAATCGGTCAAGTCGTTCTCGAGTTTAATTTTTCGGCTTTTCCTTTGGATTTTTCCGAATTTTTCTTTTTTGTTAAACCATCTCGGGAGTAAGACAAACACAACAACAAAAAAATCATTCAAATCGGTCAAGTCGTTCTCGAGTTTAATTTTCCGGATTTCCCTTTGGATTTTTCCAAATTTTCTTTTTTGCTAAACCACCTCGGGAGTAAGACGAACACAACAACAAAAATATCATCCAAATCGGTCAAGTCGTTCTCGAGTTTAATTTTCCGGATTTCCCTTTGGATTTTTCCAAATTTTCTTTTTTGCTAAACCACCTCGGGAGTAAGACGAACACAACAACAAAAAAATCATCCAAACCGGTCAGTCGTTCTCGAGTTTAATTTTCCGGATTTCCCTTTGGATTTTTCCGAATTTTCTTTTTTGCTAAACCATCTCGGGAGTAAGACAAACACAACAACAACAAAATCATCCAAATCGGTCAAGTCGTTCTCGAGTTTAATTTTCCGGCTTTCCCTTTGGATTTTTCCGAATTTTTCTTTTCTGGTAAACCATCTCGGGAGTAAAACGAACACAACAACAAAAAAATCATCCAAATCGGTCAAGTCGTTCTCGAGTTTAATTTTCCGGATTTCCCTTTGGATTTTTCCAAATTTTCTTTTTTGCTAAACCACCTCGGGAGTAAAACGAACACAACAACAAGAAAATCATCCAAATCGGTCAAGTCGTTCTCGAGTTTAATTTTCCTGCTTTCCCTTTGGATTTTTCCGAATTTTTCTTTTTTGTTAAACCATCTCGGGAGTAAGACGAACACAACAACAAAAAAAATCATTTAAATCGGTCAAGTCGTTCTCGAGTTTAATTTTCCTGCTTTCCCTTTGGATTTTTCCGAATTTTTCTTTTTGTTAAACCACCTCGGGAGTAAGACGAACACAACAACAACAAAAATCATTTAAATCGGTCAAGTCGTTCTCGAGTTTAATTTTTCGGCTTTTCCTTTGAATTTTTCCGAATTTTTCTTTTTTGTTAAACCATCTCGGGAGTAAGACAAACACAACAACAAAAAAATCATCCAAATCGGTCAAGTCGTTCTCGAGTTTAATTTTGCGGCTTTTCCTTTGGATTTTTCCGAATTTTTCTTTTTGTTAAACCATCTCGGGAGTAAGACGAACACAACAACAAAAAAATCATCCAAATCGGTCAAGTCGTTCTCGAGTTTAATTTTCCGGATTTCCCTTTGGATTTTTCCAAATTTTCTTTTTTGCTAAACCACCTCGGGAGTAAGACGAACACAACAACAAAAATATCATCCAAATCGGTCAAGTCGTTCTCGAGTTTAATTTTCCGGATTTCCCTTTGGATTTTTCCAAATTTTCGTTTTTGCTAAACCACCTCGGGACTAAGACGAACACAACAAAAAAATCATCCAAATCGGTCAAGTCGTCCTCGAGTTTAATTTTCCGGATTTCCCTTTGGATTTTTCCGAATTTTCTTTCTTGCTAAACCACTTCGGGAGTAAGACGAACACAACAACAACAAAATCATCCAAATCGGTCAAGTCGTTCTCAAATTTAGTTTTCCGGATTTCCCTTTGGATTTTTCCAAATTTTCTTTTTTGCTAAACCACCTCGGGAGTAAGACGAACACAACAACAGAAAAATCATCCAAATCGGTGAAGTCGTTCTCGAGTTTAATTTTCCTGCTTTCCCTTTGGATTTTTCCGAATTTTTCTTTTTGTTAAACCATCTCGGGAGTAAGACAAACACAACAACAAAAAAATCATCCAAATCGGTCAAGTCGTTCTCGAGTTTAATTTTCCGGATTTCCCTTTGGATTTTTCCAAATTTTCTTTTTTGCTAAACCACCTCGGGAGTAAGACGAACACAACAACAAAAAAATCATCCAAATCGGTCAAGTCGTTCTCGAGATTAATTTTCCTGCTTTCCCTTTGGATTTTTCCGAATTTTTCTTTTTGTTAAACCATCTCGGGAGTAAGACGAACACAACAACAAAAAAATCATCCAAATCGGTCAACTCGTTCTCGAGTTTAATTTTCCTGCTTTCCCTTTGGATTTTTCCAAATTTTTCTTTTTTGTTAAACCATCTCGGGAGTAAGACGAACACAACAACAAAAAAATCATTTAAATCGGTCAAGTCGTTCTCGAGTTTAATTTTTCGGCTTTTCCTTTGGATTTTTCCGAATTTTTCTTTTTGTTAAACCATCTCGGGAGTAAGACGAACACAACAACAAAAAAATCATCCAAATCGGTCAAGTCGTTCTCGAGTTTAATTTTCCGGATTTCCCTTTGGATTTTTCCAAATTTTCTTTTTTGCTAAACCACCTCGGGAGTAAGACGAACACAACAACAAAAATATCATCCAAATCGGTCAAGTCGTTCTCGAGTTTAATTTTCCGGATTTCCCTTTGGATTTTTCCAAATTTTCGTTTTTGCTAAACCACCTCGGGACTAAGACGAACACAACAAAAAAATCATCCAAATCGGTCAAGTCGTTCTCGAGTTTAATTTTCCGGATTTCCCTTTGGATTTTTCCGAATTTTCTTTCTTGCTAAACCACTTCGGGAGTAAGACGAACACAACAACAACAAAATCATCCAAATCGGTCAAGTCGTTCTCAAATTAAGTTTTCCGGATTTCCCTTTGGATTTTTCCAAATTTTCTTTTTTGCTAAACCACCTCGGGAGTAAGACGAACACAACAACAGAAAAATCATCCAAATCGGTGAAGTCGTTCTCGAGTTTAATTTTCCTGCTTTCCCTTTGGATTTTTCCGAATTTTTCTTTTTGTTAAACCATCTCGGGAGTAAGACAAACACAACAACAAAAAAATCATCCAAATCGGTCAAGTCGTTCTCGAGTTTAATTTTCCGGATTTCCCTTTGGATTTTTCCAAATTTTCTTTTTTGCTAAACCACCTCGGGAGTAAGACGAACACAACAACAAAAAAATCATCCAAATCGGTCAAGTCGTTCTCGAGTTTAATTTTCCTGCTTTCCCTTTGGATTT
Organism: Agriotes lineatus; assembly: GCA_940337035.1. NCBI lineage: Eukaryota > Metazoa > Arthropoda > Insecta > Coleoptera > Elateridae > Agriotes > Agriotes lineatus. The sequence goes on along the minus strand of CALNHX010004928.1, from coordinate 102,567 downwards.
TTCCGAATTTTTCTTTTTGTTAAACCATCTCGGGAGTAAGACGAACACAACAACAAAAAAATCATCCAAATCGGTCAACTCGTTCTCGAGTTTAATTTTCCTGCTTTCCCTTTGGATTTTTCCAAATTTTTCTTTTTTGTTAAACCATCTCGGGAGTAAGACGAACACAACAACAAAAAAATCATTTAAATCGGTCAAGTCGTTCTCGAGTTTAATTTTTCGGCTTTTCCTTTGGATTTTTCCGAATTTTTCTTTTTTGTTAAACCATCTCGGGAGTAAGACAAACACAACAACAAAAAAATCATTCAAATCGGTCAAGTCGTTCTTGAGTTTAATTTTCCGGATTTCCCTTTGGATTTTTCCAAATTTTCCTTTTTGCTAAACCACCTCGGGAGTAAGACGAACACAACAACAAAAATATCATCCAAATCGGTCAAGTCGTTCTCGAGTTTAATTTTCCGGATTTCCCTTTGGATTTTTCCAAATTTTCTTTTTTGCTAAACCACCTCGGGAGTAAGACGAACACAACAACAAAAAATCATCCAAATCGGTCAAGTCGTTCTCGAGTTTAATTTTTCGGCTTTTCCTTTGGATTTTTCCGAATTTTTCTTTTTGTTAAACCAGCTCGGGAGTAAGACGAACACAACAACAAAAAAATCATCCAAATCGGTCAAGTCGTTCTCGAGTTTAATTTTCCGGATTTCCCTTTGGATTTTTCCAAATTTTCTTTTTTGCTAAACCACCTCGGGAGTAAGACGAACACAACAACAAAAATATCATCCAAATCGGTCAAGTCGTTCTCGAGATTAATTTTCCGGATTTCCCTTTGAATTTTTCCAAATTTTCGTTTTTGCTAAACCACCTCGGGACTAAGACGAACACAACAAAAAAATCATCCAAATCGGTCAAGTCGTTCTCGAGTTTAATTTTCCGGATTTCCCTTTGGATTTTTCCGAATTTTCTTTCTTGCTAAACCACTTCGGGAGTAAGACGAACACAACAACAACAAAATCATTCAAATCGGTCAACTCGTTCTCGAGTTTAATTTTCCGGCTTTCCCTTTAGATTTTTCCGAATTTTTCTTTTTTGTTAAACCATCTCGGGAGTAAGACGAACACAACAACAAAAAAATCATCCAAATCGGTCAAGTCGTTCTCAAGTTTAGTTTTCCGGATTTCCCTTTAGATTTTTCCGAATTTTTCTTTTTTGTTAAACCACCTCGGGAGTAAGACGAACACAACAACAGAAAAATCATCCAAATCGGTGAAGTCGTTCTCGAGTTTAATTTTCCTTCTTTCCATTTGGATTTTTCCGAATTTTTCTTTTTGTTAAACCATCTCGGGAGTAAGACAAACACAACAACAAAAAAATCATCCAAATCGGTCAAGTCGTTCTCGAGTTTAATTTTCCGGATTTCCCTTTGGATTTTTCCAAATTTTCTTTTTTGCTAAACCACCTCGGGAGTAAGACGAACACAACAACAAAAAAATCATCCAAATCGGTCAAGTCGTTCTCGAGTTTAATTTTCCTGCTTTCCCTTTGGATTTTTCCGAATTTTTCTTTTTGTTAAACCATCTCGGGAGTAAGACGAACACAACAACAAAAAAATCATCCAAATCGGTCAACTCGTTCTCGAGTTTAATTTTCCTGCTTTCCCTTTGGATTTTTCCGAATTTTTCTTTTTTGTTAAACCATCTCGGGAGTAAGACGAACACAACAACAAAAAAATCATTTCAATCGGTCAAGTCGTTCTCGAGTTTAATTTTTCGGCTTTTCCTTTGGATTTTTCCAAATTTTCCTTTTTGCTAAACCACCTCGGGAGTAAGACGAACACAACAACAAAAAAATCATCCAAACCGGTCAGTCGTTCTCGAGTTTAATTTTCCGGATTTCCATTTGGATCTTTCCGAATTTTTTTTCTTGCTAAACCACTTCGGGAGTAAGACGAACACAACAACAAAAAAATCATCCAAATCGGTCAACTCGTTCTCGAGTTTAATTTGCCGGCTTTCCCTTTGGATTTTTCCGAATTTTCTTTTTTGCTAAACCATCTCGGGAGTAAGACAAACACAACAACAACAAAATCATCCAAATCGGTCAAGTCGTTCTCGAGTTTAATTTTCCGGCTTTCCCTTTGGATTTTTCCGAATTTTTCTTTTCTGTTAAACCATCTCGGGAGTAAAACGAACACAACAACAAAAAAATCATCCAAATCGGTCAAGTTGTTCTCGAGTTTAATTTTCCTGCTTTCCCTTTGGATTTTTCCGAATTTTTCTTTTTTGTTAAACCATCTCGGGAGTAAGACGAACACAACAAAAAAAATCATTTAAATCGGTCAAGTCGTTCTCGAGTTTAATTTTTCGGCTTTTCCTTTGGATTTTTCCGAATTTTTCTTTTTTGTTAAACCATCTCGGGAGTAAGACGAACACAACAACAAAAAAATCATCCAAATCGGTCAAGTCGTTCTCAAGTTTAATTTTCCGGATTTCCCTTTGGATTTTTCCAAATTTTCTTTTTTGCTAAACCACCTCGGGAGTAAGACGAACACAACAACAGAAAAATCATCCAAATCGGTCAACTCGTTCTCGAGTTTAATTTTCCGGATTTCCCTTTGGATTTTTCCGAATTTTCTTTCTTGCTAAACCACTTCGGGAGTAAGACGAACACAACAACAACAAAATCATCCAAATCGGTCAACTCGTTCTCGAGTTTAATTTTCCGGCTTTCCCTTTAGATTTTTCCGAATTTTTCTTTTTTGTTAAACCATCTCGGGAGTAAGACGAACACAACAACAAAAAAATCATCCAAATCGGTCAAGTCGTTCTCAAGTTTAATTTTCCGGATTTCCCTTTGGATTTTTCCAAATTTTCTTTTTTGCTAAACCACCTCGGGAGTAAGACAAACACAACAACAGAAAAATCATCCAAATCGGTGAAGTCGTTCTCGAGTTTAATTTTCCTGCTTTCCCTTTGGATTTTTCCGAATTTTTCTTTTTGTTAAACCATCTCGGGAGTAAGACAAACACAACAACAAAAAATCATCCAAATCGGTCAAGTCGTTTTCGAGTTTAATTTTCCGGATTTCCCTTTGGATTTTTCCAAATTTTCTTTTTTGCTAAACCACCTCGGGAGTAAGACGAACACAACAACAAAAAAATCATCCAAATCGGTCAAGTCGTTCTCGAGTTTAATTTTCCTGCTTTCCCTTTGGATTTTTCCGAATTTTTCTTTTTGTTAAACCATCTCGGGAGTAAGACGAACACAACAACAAAAAAATCATCCAAATCGGTCAACTCGTTCTCGAGTTTAATTTTCCTGCTTTCCCTTTGGATTTTTCCGAATTTTTCTTTTTTGTTAAACCATCTCGGGAGTAAGACGAACACAACAAAAAAAAATCATTTAAATCGGTCAAGTCGTTCTCGAGTTTAATTTTTCGGCTTTTCCTTTGGATTTTTCCGAATTTTTCTTTTTTGTTAAACCATCTCGGGAGTAAGACAAACACAACAACAAAAAAATCATTCAAATCGGTCAAGTCGTTCTCGAGTTTAATTTTCCGGATTTCCCTTTGGATTTTTCCAAATTTTCCTTTTTGCTAAACCACCTCGGGAGTAAGACGAACACAACAACAAAAATATCATCCAAATCGGTCAAGTCGTTCTCGAGTTTAATTTTCCGGATTTCCCTTTGGATTTTTCCAAATTTTCTTTTTTGCTAAACCACCTCGGGAGTAAGACGAACACAACAACAAAAAAATCATCCAAACCGGTCAGTCGTTCTCGAGTTTAATTTTCCGGATTTCCCTTTGGATCTTTCCGAATTTTTTTTCTTACTAAACCACTTCGGGAGTAAGACGAACACAACAACAAAAAAATCATCCAAATCGGTCAACTCGTTCTCGAGTTTAATTTTCCGGATTTCCCTTTGGATCTTTCCGAATTTTTTTTCTTACTAAACCACTTCGGGAGTAAGACGAACACAACAACAGAAAAATCATCCAAATCGGTCAACTCGTTCTCGAGTTTAATTTTCCGGATTTCCCTTTGGATTTTTCCGAATTTTCTTTCTTGCTAAACCACTTCGGGAGTATGACGAACACAACAACAACAAAATCATCCAAATCGGTCAACTCGTTCTCGAGTTTAATTTTCCGGCTTTCCCTTTAGATTTTTCCGAATTTTTCTTTTTTGTTAAACCATCTCGGGAGTAAGACGAACACAACAACAAAAAAATCATCCAAATCGGTCAAGTCGTTCTCAAGTTTAATTTTCCGGATTTCCCTTTGGATTTTTCCAAATTTTCTTTTTTGCTAAACCACCTCGGGAGTAAGACGAACACAACAACAGAAAAATCATCCAAATCGGTGAAGTCGTTCTCGAGTTTAATTTTCCTGCTTTCCCTTTGGATTTTTCCGAATTTTTCTTTTTGTTAAACCATCTCGGGAGTAAGACAAACACAACAACAAAAAATCATCCAAATCGGTCAAGTCGTTTTCGAGTTTAATTTTCCGGATTTCCCTTTGGATTTTTCCAAATTTTCTTTTTTGCTAAACCACCTCGGGAGTAAGACGAACACAACAACAAAAAAATCATCCAAATCGGTCAAGTCGTTCTCGAGTTTAATTTTCCTGCTTTCCCTTTGGATTTTTCCGAATTTTTCTTTTTGTTAAACCATCTCGGGAGTAAGACGAACACAACAACAAAAAAATCATCCAAATCGGTCAACTCGTTCTCGAGTTTAATTTTCCTGCTTTCCCTTTGGATTTTTCCGAATTTTTCTTTTTTGTTAAACCATCTCGGGAGTAAGACGAACACAACAAAAAAAAATCATTTAAATCGGTCAAGTCGTTCTCGAGTTTAATTTTTCGGCTTTTCCTTTGGATTTTTCCGAATTTTTCTTTTTTGTTAAACCATCTCGGGAGTAAGACAAACACAACAACAAAAAAATCATTCAAATCGGTCAAGTCGTTCTCGAGTTTAATTTTCCGGATTTCCCTTTGGATTTTTCCAAATTTTCCTTTTTGCTAAACCACCTCGGGAGTAAGACGAACACAACAACAAAAATATCATCCAAATCGGTCAAGTCGTTCTCGAGTTTAATTTTCCGGATTTCCCTTTGGATTTTTCCAAATTTTCTTTTTTGCTAAACCACCTCGGGAGTAAGACGAACACAACAACAAAAAAATCATCCAAACCGGTCAGTCGTTCTCGAGTTTAATTTTCCGGATTTCCCTTTGGATCTTTCCGAATTTTTTTTCTTACTAAACCACTTCGGGAGTAAGACGAACACAACAACAAAAAAATCATCCAAATCGGTCAACTCGTTCTCGAGTTTAATTTGCCGGCCTTCCCTTTGGATTTTTCCGAATTTTCTTTTTTGCTAAACCATCTCGGGAGTAAGACAAACACAACAACAACAAAATCATCCAAATCGGTCAAGTCGTTCTCGAGTTTAATTTTCCTGCTTTCCCTTTGGATTTTTCCGAATTTTTCTTTTTTGTTAAACCATCTCGGGAGTAAGACGAACACAACAACAAAAAAAATCATTTAAATCGGTCAAGTCGTTCTCGAGTTTAATTTTCCTGCTTTCCCTTTGGATTTTTCCGAATTTTTCTTTTTGTTAAACCACCTCGGGAGTAAGACGAACACAACAACAAAAAAATCATCCAAATCGGTCAACTCGTTCTCGAGTTTAATTTTCCTGCTTTCCCTTTGGATTTTTCCGAATTTTTCTTTTTTGTTAAACCATCTCGGGAGTAAGACGAACACAACAACAACAAAAATCATTTAAATCGGTCAAGTCGTTCTCGAGTTTAATTTTTCGGCTTTTCCTTTGGATTTTTCCGAATTTTTCTTTTTTGTTAAACCATCTCGGGAGTAAGACAAACACAACAACAAAAAAATCATTCAAATCGGTCATGTCGTTCTCGAGTTTAATTTTCCGGATTTCCCTTTGGATTTTTCCAAATTTTCTTTTTTGCTAAACCACCTCGGGAGTAAGACGAACACAACAACAAAAATATCATCCAAATCGGTCAAGTCGTTCTCGAGTTTAATTTTCCGGATTTCCCTTTGGATTTTTCCAAATTTTCTTTTTTGCTAAACCACCTCGGGAGTAAGACGAACACAACAACAAAAAAATCATCCAAACCGGTCAGTCGTTCTCGAGTTTAATTTTCCGGATTTCCCTTTGGATTTTTCCGAATTTTCTTTTTTGCTAAACCATCTCGGGAGTAAGACAAACACAACAACAACAAAATCATCCAAATCGGTCAAGTCGTTCTCGAGTTTAATTTTCCGGCTTTCCCTTTGGATTTTTCCGAATTTTTCTTTTCTGGTAAACCATCTCGGGAGTAAAACGAACACAACAACAAAAAATCATCCAAATCGGTCAAGTCGTTCTCGAGTTTAATTTTCCGGATTTCCCTTTGGATTTTTCCAAATTTTCTTTTTTGCTAAACCACCTCGGGAGTAAAACGAACACAACAACAAAAAAATCATCCAAATCGGTCAAGTCGTTCTCGAGTTTAATTTTCCTGCTTTCCCTTTGGATTTTTCCGAATTTTTCTTTTTTGTTAAACCATCTCGGGAGTAAGACGAACACAACAACAAAAAAAATCATTTAAATCGGTCAAGTCGTTCTCGAGTTTAATTTTCCTGCTTTCCCTTTGGATTTTTCCGAATTTTTCTTTTTGTTAAACCACCTCGGGAGTAAGACGAACACAACAACAACAAAAATCATTTAAATCGGTCAAGTCGTTCTCGAGTTTAATTTTTCGGCTTTTCCTTTGAATTTTTCCGAATTTTTCTTTTTTGTTAAACCATCTCGGGAGTAAGACAAACACAACAACAAAAAAATCATCCAAATCGGTCAAGTCGTTCTCGAGTTTAATTTTTCGGCTTTTCCTTTGGATTTTTCCGAATTTTTCTTTTTGTTAAACCATCTCGGGAGTAAGACGAACACAACAACAAAAAAATCATCCAAATCGGTCAAGTCGTTCTCGAGTTTAATTTTCCGGATTTCCCTTTGGATTTTTCCAAATTTTCTTTTTTGCTAAACCACCTCGGGAGTAAGACGAACACAACAACAAAAATATCATCCAAATCGGTCAAGTCGTTCTCGAGTTTAATTTTCCGGATTTCCCTTTGGATTTTTCCAAATTTTCGTTTTTGCTAAACCACCTCGGGACTAAGACGAACACAACAGAAAAATCATCCAAATCGGTGAAGTCGTTCTCGAGTTTAATTTTCCTGCTTTCCCTTTGGATTTTTCCGAATTTTTCTTTTTGTTAAACCATCTCGGGAGTAAGACAAACACAACAACAAAAAAATCATCCAAATCGGTCAAGTCGTTCTCGAGTTTAATTTTCCGGATTTCCCTTTGGATTTTTCCAAATTTTCTTTTTTGCTAAACCACCTCGGGAGTAAGACGAACACAACAACAAAAAAATCATCCAAATCGGTCAAGTCGTTCTCGAGATTAATTTTCCTGCTTTCCCTTTGGATTTTTCCGAATTTTTCTTTTTGTTAAACCATCTCGGGAGTAAGACGAACACAACAACAAAAAAATCATCCAAATCGGTCAACTCGTTCTCGAGTTTAATTTTCCTGCTTTCCCTTTGGATTTTTCCAAATTTTTCTTTTTTGTTAAACCATCTCGGGAGTAAGACGAACACAACAACAAAAAAATCATTTAAATCGGTCAAGTCGTTCTCGAGTTTAATTTTTCGGCTTTTCCTTTGGATTTTTCCGAATTTTTCTTTTTTGTTAAACCATCTCGGGAGTAAGACAAACACAACAACAAAAAAATCATTCAAATCGGTCAAGTCGTTCTCGAGTTTAATTTTCCGGATTTCCCTTTGGATTTTTCCAAATTTTCCTTTTTGCTAAACCACCTCGGGAGTAAGACGAACACAACAACAAAAATATCATCCAAATCGGTCAAGTCGTTCTCGAGTTTAATTTTCCGGATTTCCCTTTGGATTTTTCCAAATTTTCTTTTTTGCTAAACCACCTCGGGAGTAAGACGAACACAACAACAAAAAAATCATCCAAACCGGTCAGTCGTTCTCGAGTTTAATTTTCCGGATTTCCCTTTGGATCTTTCCGAATTTTTTTTCTTGCTAAACCACTTCGGGAGTAAGACGAACACAACAACAAAAAAATCATCCAAATCGGTCAACTCGTTCTCGAGTTTAATTTGCCGGCTTTCCCTTTGGATTTTTCCGAATTTTCTGTTTTGCTAAACCATCTCGGGAGTAAGACAAACACAACAACAACAAAATCATCCAAATCGGTCAAGTCGTTCTCGAGTTTAATTTTCCGGCTTTCCCTTTGGATTTTTCCGAATTTTTCTTTTTTGTTAAACCATCTCGGGAGTAAGACGAACACAACAACAACAAAATCATCCAAATCGGTCAAGTCGTTCTCGAGTTTAATTTTCCGGCTTTCCCTTTGGATTTTTCCGAATTTTTCTTTTCTGTTAAACCATCTCGGGAGTAAAACGAACACAACAACAAAAAAATCATCCAAATCGGTCAAGTCGTTCTCGAGTTTAATTTTCCTGCTTTCCCTTTGGATTTTTCCGAATTTTTCTTTTTTGTTAAACCATCTCGGGAGTAAGACGAACACAACAAAAAAAATCATCCAAATCGGTCAAGTCGTTCTCGAGTTTAATTTTCCTACTTTCCCTTTGGATTTTTCCGAATTTTTCTTTTCTGGTAAACCATCTCGGGAGTAAAACGAACACAACAACAAAAAAATCATCCAAATCGGTCAACTCGTTCTCGAGTTTAATTTGCCGGCTTTCCCTTTGGATTTTTCCGAATTTTCTTTTTTGCTAAACCATCTCGGGAGTAAGCCAAACACAACAACAACAAAATCATCCAAATCGGTCAAGTCGTTCTTGAGTTTAATTTTCCGGCTTTCCCTTTGGATTTTTCCGAATTTTTCTTTTCTGTTAAACCATCTCGGGAGTAAAACGAACACAACAACAAAAAAATCATCCAAATCGGTCAAGTCGTTCTCGAGTTTAATTTTCCTGCTTTCCCTTTGGATTTTTCCGAATTTTTCTTTTTTGTTAAACCATCTCGGGAGTAAGACGAACACAACAAAAAAAAATCATTTAAATCGGTCAAGTCGTTCTCGAGTTTAATTTTTCGGCTTTTCCTTTGGATTTTTCCGAATTTTTCTTTTTTGTTAAACCATCTCGGGAGTAAGACAAACACAACAACAAAAAAATCATCCAAATCGGTCAAGTCGTTCTCGAGTTTAATTTTCCGGCTTTCCCTTTGGATTTTTCCGAATTTTTCTTTTCTGGTAAACCATCTCGGGAGTAAAACGAACACAACAACAAAAAAATCATCCAAATCGGTCAAGTCGTTCTCGAGTTTAATTTTCCTGCTTTCCCTTTGGATTTTTCCGAATTTTTCTTTTTTGTTAAACCATCTCGGGAGTAAGACGAACACAACAACAAAAAAAATCATTTAAATCGGTCAAGTCGTTCTCGAGTTTAATTTTCCTGCTTTCCCTTTGGATTTTTCCGAATTTTTCTTTTTGTTAAACCACCTCGGGAGTAAGACGAACACAACAACAAAAAAATCATCCAAATCGGTCAACTCGTTCTCGAGTTTAATTTTCCTGCTTTCCCTTTGGATTTTTCCGAATTTTTCTTTTTTGTTAAACCATCTCGGGAGTAAGACGAACACAACAACAACAAAAATCATTTAAATCGGTCAAGTCGTTCTCGAGTTTAATTTTTCGGCTTTTCCTTTGGATTTTTCCGAATTTTTCTTTTTTGTTAAACCATCTCGGGAGTAAGACAAACACAACAACAAAAAAATCATTCAAATCGGTCAAGTCGTTCTCGAGTTTAATTTTCCGGATTTCCCTTTGGATTTTTCCAAATTTTCTTTTTTGCTAAACCACCTCGGGAGTAAGACGAACACAACAACAAAAATATCATCCAAATCGGTCAAGTCGTTCTCGAGTTTAATTTTCCGGATTTCCCTTTGGATTTTTCCAAATTTTCTTTTTTGCTAAACCACCTCGGGAGTAAGACGAACACAACAACAAAAAAATCATCCAAACCGGTCAGTCGTTCTCGAGTTTAATTTTCCGGATTTCCCTTTGGATTTTTCCGAATTTTCTTTTTTGCTAAACCATCTCGGGAGTAAGACAAACACAACAACAACAAAATCATCCAAATCGGTCAAGTCGTTCACGAGTTTAATTTTCCGGCTTTCCCTTTGGATTTTTCCGAATTTTTCTTTTCTGGTAAACCATCTCGGGAGTAAAACGAACACAACAACAAAAAAATCATCCAAATCGGTCAAGTCGTTCTCGAGTTTAATTTTCCGGATTTCCCTTTGGATTTTTCCAAATTTTCTTTTTTGCTAAACCACCTCGGGAGTAAAACGAACACAACAACAAAAAAATCATCCAAATCGGTCAAGTCGTTCTCGAGTTTAATTTTCCTGCTTTCCCTTTGGATTTTTCCGAATTTTTCTTTTTTGTTAAACCATCTCGGGAGTAAGACGAACACAACAACAAAAAAAATCATTTAAATCGGTCAAGTCGTTCTCGAGTTTAATTTTCCTGCTTTCCCTTTGGATTTTTCCGAATTTTTCTTTTTGTTAAACCACCTCGGGAGTAAGACGAACACAACAACAAAAAAATCATCCAAATCGGTCAACTCGTTCTCGAGTTTAATTTTCCTGCTTTCCCTTTGGATTTTTCCGAATTTTTCTTTTTTGTTAAACCATCTCGGGAGTAAGACGAACACAACAACAACAAAAATCATTTAAATCGGTCAAGTCGTTCTCGAGTTTAATTTTTCGGCTTTTCCTTTAAATTTTTCCGAATTTTTCTTTTTTGTTAAACCATCTCGGGAGTAAGACAAACACAACAACAAAAAAATCATCCAAATCGGTCAAGTCGTTCTCGAGTTTAATTTTTCGGCTTTTCCTTTGGATTTTTCCGAATTTTTCTTTTTGTTAAACCATCTCGGGAGTAAGACGAACACAACAACAAAAAAATCATCCAAATCGGTCAAGTCGTTCTCGAGTTTAATTTTCCGGATTTCCCTTTGGATTTTTCCAAATTTTCTTTTTTGCTAAACCACCTCGGGAGTAAGACGAACACAACAACAAAAATATCATCCAAATCGGTCAAGTCGTTCTCGAGTTTAATTTTCCGGATTTCCCTTTGGATTTTTCCAAATTTTCGTTTTTGCTAAACCACCTCGGGACTAAGACGAACACAACAAAAAAATCATCCAAATCGGTCAAGTCGTTCTCGAGTTTAATTTTCCGGATTTCCCTTTGGATTTTTCCGAATTTTCTTTCTTGCTAAACCACTTCGGGAGTAAGACGAACACAACAACAACAAAATCATCCAAATCGGTCAAGTCGTTCTCAAATTTAGTTTTCCGGATTTCCCTTTGGATTTTTCCAAATTTTCTTTTTTGCTAAACCACCTCGGGAGTAAGACGAACACAACAACAGAAAAATCATCCAAATCGGTGAAGTCGTTCTCGAGTTTAATTTTCCTGCTTTCCCTTTGGATTTTTCCGAATTTTTCTTTTTGTTAAACCATCTCGGGAGTAAGACAAACACAACAACAAAAAAATCATCCAAATCGGTCAAGTCGTTCTCGAGTTTAATTTTCCGGATTTCCCTTTGGATTTTTCCAAATTTTCTTTTTTGCTAAACTACCTCGGGAGTAAGACGAACACAACAACAAAAAAATCATCCACATCGGTCAAGTCGTTCTCGAGTTTCATTTTCCTGCTTTCCCTTTGGATTTTTCCGAATTTTTCTTTTTGTTAAACCATCTCGGGAGTAAGACGAACACAACAACAAAAAAACCATCCAAATCGGTCAACTCGTTCTCGAGTTTAATTTTCCTGCTTTCCCTTTGGATTTTTCCAAATTTTTCTTTTTTGTTAAACCATCTCGGGAGTAAGACGAACACAACAACAAAAAAATCATTTAAATCGGTCAAGTCGTTCTCGAGTTTAATTTTTCGGCTTTTCCTTTGGATTTTTCCGAATTTTTCTTTTTTGTTAAACCATCTCGGGAGTAAGACAAACACAACAACAAAAAAATCATTCAAATCGGTCAAGTCGTTCTCGAGTTTAATTTTCCGGATTTCCCTTTGGATTTTTCCAAATTTTCCTTTTTGCTAAACCACCTCGGGAGTAAGACGAACACAACAACAAAAATATCATCCAAATCGGTCAAGTCGTTCTCGAGTTTAATTTTCCGGATTTCCCTTTGGATTTTTCCAAATTTTCTTTTTTGCTAAACCACCTCGGGAGTAAGACGAACACAACAACAAAAAAATCATTCAAACCGGTCAGTCGTTCTCGAGTTTAATTTTCCGGATTTCCCTTTGGATCTTTCCGAATTTTTTTTCTTGCTAAACCACTTCGGGAGTAAGACGAACACAACAACAAAAAAATCATCCAAATCGGTCAACTCGTTCTCGAGTTTAATTTGCCGGCTTTCCCTTTGGATTTTTCCGAATTTTCTTTTTTGCTAAACCATCTCGGGAGTAAGACAAACACAACAACAACAAAATCATCCAAATCGGTCAAGTCGTTCTCGAGTTTAATTTTCCGGCTTTCCCTTTGGATTTTTCCGAATTTTTCTTTTCTGTTAAACTATCTCGGGAGTAAAACGAACACAACAACAAAAAAATCATCCAAATCGGTCAAGTCGTTCTCGAGTTTAATTTTCCTGCTTTCCCTTTGGATTTTTCCGAATTTTTCTTTTTTGTTAAACCATCTCGGGAGTAAGACGAACACAACAAAAAAAATCATCCAAATCGGTCAAGTCGTTCTCGAGTTTAATTTTCCTGCTTTCCCTTTGGATTTTTCCGAATTTTTCTTTTCTGGTAAACCATCTCGGGAGTAAAACGAACACAACAACAAAAAAATCATCCAAATCGGTCAACTCGTTCTCGAGTTTAATTTGCCGGCTTTCCCTTTGGATTTTTCCGAATTTTCTTTTTTGCTAAACCATCTCGGGAGTAAGACAAACACAACAACAACAAAATCATCCAAATCGGTCAAGTCGTTCTTGAGTTTAATTTTCCGGCTTTCCCTTTGGATTTTTCCGAATTTTTCTTTTCTGTTAAACCATCTCGGGAGTAAAACGAACACAACAACAAAAAAATCATCCAAATCGGTCAAGTCGTTCTCGAGTTTAATTTTCCTGCTTTCCCTTTGGATTTTTCCGAATTTTTCTTTTTTGTTAAACCATCTCGGGAGTAAGACGAACACAACAAAAAAAAATCATTTAAATCGGTCAAGTCGTTCTCGAGTTTAATTTTTCGGCTTTTCCTTTGGATTTTTCCGAATTTTTCTTTTTTGTTAAACCATCTCGGGAGTAAGACAAACACAACAACAAAAAAATCATCCAAATCGGTCAAGTCGTTCTCGAGTTTAATTTTCCGGCTTTCCCTTTGGATTTTTCCGAATTTTTCTTTTCTGGTAAACCATCTCGGGAGTAAAACGAACACAACAACAAAAAAATCATCCAAATCGGTCAAGTCGTTCTCGAGTTTAATTTTCCGGATTTCCCTTTGGATTTTTCCAAATTTTCTTGTCTGTTAAACCACCTCGGGAGTAAAACGAACACAACAACAAAAAAATCATCCAAATCGGTCAAGTCGTTCTCGAGTTTAATTTTCCTGCTTTCCCTTTGGATTTTTCCGAATTTTTCTTTTTTGTTAAACCATCTCGGGAGTAAGACGAACACAACAACAAAAAAAATCATTTAAATCGGTCAAGTCGTTCTCGAGTTTAATTTTCCTGCTTTCCCTTTGGATTTTTCCGAATTTTTCTTTTTGTTAAACCACCTCGGGAGTAAGACGAACACAACAACAAAAAAATCATCCAAATCGGTCAACTCGTTCTCGAGTTTAATTTTCCTGCTTTCCCTTTGGATTTTTCCGAATTTTTCTTTTTTGTTAAACCATCTCGGGAGTAAGACGAACACAACAACAACAAAAATCATTTAAATCGGTCAAGTCGTTCTCGAGTTTAATTTTTCGGCTTTTCCTTTAAATTTTTCCGAATTTTTCTTTTTTGTTAAACCATCTCGGGAGTAAGACAAACACAACAACAAAAAAATCATCCAAATCGGTCAAGTCGTTCTCGAGTTTAATTTTTCGGCTTTTCCTTTGGATTTTTCCGAATTTTTCTTTTTGTTAAACCATCTCGGGAGTAAGACGAACACAACAACAAAAAAATCATCCAAATCGGTCAAGTCGTTCTCGAGTTTAATTTTCCGGATTTCCCTTTGGATTTTTCCAAATTTTCTTTTTTGCTAAACCACCTCGGGAGTAAGACGAACACAACAACAAAAATATCATCCAAATCGGTCAAGTCGTTCTCGAGTTTAATTTTCCGGATTTCCCTTTGGATTTTTCCAAATTTTCGTTTTTGCTAAACCACCTCGGGACTAAGACGAACACAACAAAAAAATCATCCAAATCGGTCAAGTCGTTCTCGAGTTTAATTTTCCGGATTTCCCTTTGGATTTTTCCGAATTTTCTTTCTTGCTAAACCACTTCGGGAGTAAGACGAACACAACAACAACAAAATCATCCAAATCGGTCAAGTCGTTCTCAAATTTAGTTTTCCGGATTTCCCTTTGGATTTTTCCAAATTTTCTTTTTTGCTAAACCACCTCGGGAGTAAGACGAACACAACAACAGAAAAATCATCCAAATCGGTGAAGTCGTTCTCGAGTTTAATTTTCCTGCTTTCCCTTTGGATTTTTCCGAATTTTTCTTTTTGTTAAACCATCTCGGGAGTAAGACAAACACAACAACAAAAAAATCATCCAAATCGGTCAAGTCGTTCTCGAGTTTAATTTTCCGGATTTCCCTTTGGATTTTTCCAAATTTTCTTTTTTGCTAAACTACCTCGGGAGTAAGACGAACACAACAACAAAAAAATCATCCACATCGGTCAAGTCGTTCTCGAGTTTCATTTTCCTGCTTTCCCTTTGGATTTTTCCGAATTTTTCTTTTTGTTAAACCATCTCGGGAGTAAGACGAACACAACAACAAAAAAACCATCCAAATCGTTCAACTCGTTCTCGAGTTTAATTTTCCTGCTTTCCCTTTGGATTTTTCCAAATTTTTCTTTTTTGTTAAACCATCTCGGGAGTAAGACGAACACAACAACAAAAAAATCATTTAAATCGGTCAAGTCGTTCTCGAGTTTAATTTTTCGGCTTTTCCTTTAAATTTTTCCGAATTTTTCTTTTTTGTTAAACCATCTCGGGAGTAAGACAAACACAACAACAAAAAAATCATCCAAATCGGTCAAGTCGTTCTCGAGTTTAATTTTTCGGCTTTTCCTTTGGATTTTTCCGAATTTTTCTTTTTGTTAAACCATCTCGGGAGTAAGACGAACACAACAACAAAAAAATCATCCAAATCGGTCAAGTCGTTCTCGAGTTTAATTTTCCGGATTTCCCTTTGGATTTTTCCAAATTTTCTTTTTTGCTAAACCACCTCGGGAGTAAGACGAACACAACAACAAAAATATCATCCAAATCGGTCAAGTCGTTCTCGAGTTTAATTTTCCGGATTTCCCTTTGGATTTTTCCAAATTTTCGTTTTTGCTAAACCACCTCGGGACTAAGACGAACACAACAAAAAAATCATCCAAATCGGTCAAGTCGTTCTCGAGTTTAATTTTCCGGATTTCCCTTTGGATTTTTCCGAATTTTCTTTCTTGCTAAACCACTTCGGGAGTAAGACGAACACAACAACAACAAAATCATCCAAATCGGTCAAGTCGTTCTCAAATTTAGTTTTCCGGATTTCCCTTTGGATTTTTCCAAATTTTCTTTTTTGCTAAACCACCTCGGGAGTAAGACGAACACAACAACAGAAAAATCATCCAAATCGGTGAAGTCGTTCTCGAGTTTAATTTTCCTGCTTTCCCTTTGGATTTTTCCGAATTTTTCTTTTTGTTAAACCATCTCGGGAGTAAGACAAACACAACAACAAAAAAATCATCCAAATCGGTCAAGTCGTTCTCGAGTTTAATTTTCCGGATTTCCCTTTGGATTTTTCCAAATTTTCTTTTTTGCTAAACTACCTCGGGAGTAAGACGAACACAACAACAAAAAAATCATCCACATCGGTCAAGTCGTTCTCGAGTTTCATTTTCCTGCTTTCCCTTTGGATTTTTCCGAATTTTTCTTTTTGTTAAACCATCTCGGGAGTAAGACGAACACAACAACAAAAAAACCATCCAAATCGTTCAACTCGTTCTCGAGTTTAATTTTCCTGCTTTCCCTTTGGATTTTTCCAAATTTTTCTTTTTTGTTAAACCATCTCGGGAGTAAGACGAACACAACAACAAAAAAATCATTTAAATCGGTCAAGTCGTTCTCGAGTTTAATTTTTCGGCTTTTCCTTTGGATTTTTCCGAATTTTTCTTTTTTGTTAAACCATCTCGGGAGTAAGACAAACACAACAACAAAAAAATCATTCAAATCGGTCAAGTCGTTCTCGAGTTTAATTTTCCGGATTTCCCTTTGGATTTTTCCAAATTTTCCTTTTTGCTAAACCACCTCGGGAGTAAGACGAACACAACAACAAAAATATCATCCAAATCGGTCAAGTCGTTCTCGAGTTTAATTTTCCGGATTTCCCTTTGGATTTTTCCAAATTTTCTTTTTTGCTAAACCACCTCGGGAGTAAGACGAACACAACAACAAAAAAATCATTCAAACCGGTCAGTCGTTCTCGAGTTTAATTTTCCGGATTTCCCTTTGGATCTTTCCGAATTTTTTTTCTTGCTAAACCACTTCGGGAGTAAGACGAACACAACAACAAAAAAATCATCCAAATCGGTCAACTCGTTCTCGAGTTTAATTTGCCGGCTTTCCCTTTGGATTTTTCCGAATTTTCTTTTTTGCTAAACCATCTCGGGAGTAAGACAAACACAACAACAACAAAATCATCCAAATCGGTCAAGTCGTTCTCGAGTTTAATTTTCCGGCTTTCCCTTTGGATTTTTCCGAATTTTTCTTTTCTGTTAAACTATCTCGGGAGTAAAACGAACACAACAACAAAAAAATCATCCAAATCGGTCAAGTCGTTCTCGAGTTTAATTTTCCTGCTTTCCCTTTGGATTTTTCCGAATTTTTCTTTTTTGTTAAACCATCTCGGGAGTAAGACGAACACAACAAAAAAAATCATCCAAATCGGTCAAGTCGTTCTCGAGTTTAATTTTCCTGCTTTCCCTTTGGATTTTTCCGAATTTTTCTTTTCTGGTAAACCATCTCGGGAGTAAAACGAACACAACAACAAAAAAATCATCCAAATCGGTCAACTCGTTCTCGAGTTTAATTTGCCGGCTTTCCCTTTGGATTTTTCCGAATTTTCTTTTTTGCTAAACCATCTCGGGAGTAAGACAAACACAACAACAACAAAATCATCCAAATCGGTCAAGTCGTTCTTGAGTTTAATTTTCCGGCTTTCCCTTTGGATTTTTCCGAATTTTTCTTTTCTGTTAAACCATCTCGGGAGTAAAACGAACACAACAACAAAAAAATCATCCAAATCGGTCAAGTCGTTCTCGAGTTTAATTTTCCTGCTTTCCCTTTGGATTTTTCCGAATTTTTCTTTTTTGTTAAACCATCTCGGGAGTAAGACGAACACAACAAAAAAAAATCATTTAAATCGGTCAAGTCGTTCTCGAGTTTAATTTTTCGGCTTTTCCTTTGGATTTTTCCGAATTTTTCTTTTTTGTTAAACCATCTCGGGAGTAAGACAAACACAACAACAAAAAAATCATCCAAATCGGTCAAGTCGTTCTCGAGTTTAATTTTCCGGCTTTCCCTTTGGATTTTTCCGAATTTTTCTTTTCTGGTAAACCATCTCGGGAGTAAAACGAACACAACAACAAAAAAATCATCCAAATCGGTCAAGTCGTTCTCGAGTTTAATTTTCCGGATTTCCCTTTGGATTTTTCCAAATTTTCTTTTTTGCTAAACCACCTCGAGAGTAAGACGAACACAACAACAGAAAAATCATCGAAATCGGTCAAGTCGTTCACGAGTTTAATTTTCCTGCTTTTCCTTTAGATTTTTCCGAATTTTTCTTTTTGTTAAACCATCTCGGGAGTAAGACGAACACAACAACAAAAAATCATCCAAATCGGTCAAGTCGTTCTCGAGTTTAATTTTCCGGATTTCCCTTTGGATTTTTCCAAATTTTCTTTTTTGCTAAACCACCTCGGGAGTAAGACGAACACAACAAAAAAATCATCCAAATTGGTTAAGTCGTTCTCGAGTCTAATTTTCCGGATTTCCCTTTGGATTTTTCCAAATTTTCTTTTTTGCTAAACTACCTGGGGAGTAAGACGAACACAAAAACAGAAAAATCATCCAAATCGGTGAAGTCGTTCTCGAGTTTAATTTTCCTGCTTTCCCTTTGGATTTTTCCGAGTTTTTCTTGTCTGTTAAACCATCTCGGGAGTAAGACGAACACAACAACAAAAAAATCATCCAAATCGGTCAAGTCGTTCTCGAGTTTAATTTTCCGGATTTTCCATTGGGTTTTTCCAAATTTTCTTTTTTGTTAAACCACCTCGGGAGTAAGACAAACACAACAACAGAAAAATCATCCAAATCGGTCAAGTCGTTCTCGAGTTTAATTTTCCTGCTTTCCCTTTGGATTTTTCCGAATTTTTCTTTTCTGGTAAACCATCTCGGGAGTAAAACGAACACAACAACAAAAAAATCATTTAAATCGGTCAAGTCGTTCTCGAGTTTAATTTTTCGGCTTTTCCTTTGGATTTTTCCGAATTTTTCTTTTTGTTAAACCACCTCGGGAGTAAGACGAACACAACAACAACAAAATCATGCAAATCGGTCAAGTCGTTCTCGAGTTTAATATTCCTGCTTTCCCTTTGGATTTTTCCGAATTTTTCTTTTCTGGTAAACCATCTCGGGAGTAAAACGAACACAACAACAAAAAAATCATCCAAATCGGTCAAGTCGTTCTCGAGTTTAATTTTCCGGATTTCCCTTTGGATTTTTCCAAATTTTCTTTTTTGCTAAACCACCTCGAGAGTAAGACGAACACAACAACAGAAAAATCATCCAAATCGGTCAAGTCGTTCACGAGTTTAATTTTCCTGCTTTTCCTTTAATTTTTCCGAATTTTTCTTTTTGTTAAACCATCTCGGGAGTAAGACGAACACAACAACAAAAAAATCATCCAAATCGGTCAAGTCGTTCTCGAGTTTAATTTTCCGGATTTCCCTTTGGATTTTTCCAAATTTTCTTTTTTGCTAAACCACCTCGGGAGTAAGACGAACACAACAACAAAAAAATCATCCAAATTGGTTAAGTCGTTCTCGAGTTTAATTTTCCGGATTTCCCTTTGGATTTTTCCAAATTTTCTTTTTTGCTAAACTACCTGGGGAGTAAGACGAACACAAAAACAGAAAAATCATCCAAATCGGTGAAGTCGTTCTCGAGTTTAATTTTCCGGCTTTCCATTTGGATTTTTCCGAATTTTTCTTGTCTGTTAAACCATCTCGGGAGTAAGACGAACACAACAACAAAAAAATCATCCAAATCGGTCAAGTCGTTCTCGAGTTTAATTTTCCGGATTTCCATTTGGATTTTTCCAAATTTTCTTTTTTGTTAAACTACCTCGGGAGTAAGACAAAAACAACAACAGAAAAATCATCCAAATCGGTCAAGTCGTTCTCGAGTTTAATTTTCCTGCTTTCCCTTTGGATTTTTCCGAATTTTTCTTTTTGTTAAACCATCTCGGGAGTAAGATGAACACAACAACAAAAAAATCATCCAAATCGGTCAAGTCGTTCTCGAGTTTAATTTTCCGGATTTCCCTTTGGATTTTTCCGAATTTTCTTTCTTGCTAAACCACTTCGGGAGTAAGACGAACACAACAACAACAAAATTATCCAAATCGGTCAAGTCGTTCTCGAGTTTAATTTTCCGGCTTTCCCTTTGGATTTTTCCGAATTTTTCTTTTTTGTTAAACCATCTCGGGAGTAAGATGAACACAACAACAAAAAAATCATCCAAATCGGTCAAGTCGTTCTCGAGTTTAATTTTCCGGATTTCCCTTTGGATTTTTCCGAATTTTTCTTTTTTGCTTAACCATCTCGGGAGTAAGACAAACACAACAACAAAAAAATCATCCAAATCGGTCAAGTCGTTCTCGAGTTTAATTTTCCAGATTTCCCTTTGGATTTTTCCAAATTTTCTTTTTTGCTAAACCACCTCGGGAGTAAGACGAACACAACAACAAAAATATCATCCAAATCGGTCAAGTCGTTCTCGAGTTTAATTTTCCGGATTTCCCTTTGGATTTTTCCAAATTTTCTTTTTTGCTAAACCACCTCGGGAGTAAGACGAACACAACAACAAAAAAATCATCCAAACTGGTCAGTCGTTCTCGAGTTTAATTTTCCGGATTTTCCTTTGGATCTTTCCGAATTTTTTTTCTTGCTAAACCACTTCGGGAGTAAGACGAACACAACAACAAAAAAATCATCCAAATCGGTCAACTCGTTCTCGAGTTTAATTTGCCGGCTTTCCCTTTGGATTTTTCCGAATTTTCTTTTTTGCTAAACCATCTAGGGAGTAAGACAAACACAACAACAACAAAATCATCCAAATCGGTCAACTCGTTCTCGAGTTTAATTTTCCGGCTTTCCCTTTGGATTTTTCCGAATTTTTCTTTTCTGTTAAACCATCTCGGGAGTAAAACGAACACAACAACAAAAAAATCATCCAAATCGGTCAAGTCGTTCTCGAGTTTAATTTTCCTGCTTTCCCTTTGGATTTTTTCCGAATTTTTCTTTTTTGTTAAACCATCTCGGGAGTAAGACGAACACAACAAAAAAAATCATTTAAATCGGTCAAGTCGTTCTCGAGTTTAATTTTTCGGCTTTTCCTTTGGATTTTTCCGAATTTTTCTTTTTTGTTAAACCATCTCGGGAGTAAGACAAACACAACAAAAAAATCATCCAAATCGGTCAAGTCGTTCTCGAGTTTAATTTTCCGGCTTTCCCTTTAGATTTTTCCGAATTTTTCTTTTTTGTTAAACCATCTCGGGCGTAAGACGAACACAACAACAAAAAAATCATCCAAATTGGTCAAGTCGTTCTCGAGTTTAATTTTCCGGCTTTCCCTTTGGATTTTTCCGAATTTTTCTTTTCTGTTAAACCATCTCGGGAGTAAGACGAACACAACAACAACAAAAATCATCCAAATCGGTCAGGTCGTTCTCGAGTTTAATTTTCCGGATTTCCCCATTGGATTTTTCCAAATTTTCTTTTTTGCTAAACCACCTCGGGAGTAAGACGAACACAACAGAAAAATCATCCAAATCGGTCAAGTCGTTCTCGAGTTTAATTTTCCTGCTTTCCCTTTGGATTTTTCCGAATTTTTCTTTTTGTTAAACCATCTCGGGAGTAAGACAAACACAACAACAAAAAAATCATCCAAATCGGTCAAGTCGTTCTCGAGTTTAAATTTCCGGATTTTCCTTTGAATTTTTCCAAATTTTCTTTTTTGCTAAACCACCTCGGGAGTAAGATGAACACAACAACAAAAAAATCATCCAAATCGGTTAACTCGTTCTCGAGTTTAATTTTCCGGCTTTCCCTTTGGATTTTTCCGAATTTTTCTTTTTGTTAAACCATCTCGGGAGTAAGACGAACACAACAACAAAAAAATCATCCAAATCGGTCAAGTCGTTCTCGAGTTTAATTTTCCGGCTTTCCCTTTGGATTTTTCCGAATTTTTCTTTTTGTTAAACCATCTCGGGAGTAAGACGAACACAACAACAAAAAAATCATCCAAATCGGTCAACTCGTTCTCGAGTTTAATTTTCCGGCTTTCCCTTTGGAATTTTTCTTTTTTGTTAAACCATCTCGGGAGTAAGACGAACACAACAACAAAAAAAATCATCCAAATCCGTCAAGTCGTTTTCAAGTTTAATTTTTCGGCTCTTCCTTTGGATTTTTCCGAATTTCTCTTTTTTGTTAAACCATCTCGGGAGTAAGACAAACACAACAACAAAAAAATCATCCAAATCGGTCAAGTCGTTCTCGAGTTTAATTTTCCGGATTTCCCTTTGGATTTTTCCGAATTTTTCTTTTTTGTTAAACCATCTCGGGAGTAAGACAAACACAACAACAGAAAAATCATCCAAATCGGTCAAGTCGTTCTCGAGTTTAATTTTCCTGCTTTCCCTTTGGATTTTTCCGAATTTTTCTTTTTGTTAAACCATCTCGGGAGTAAGACGAACACAACAACAAAAAAATCATCCAAATCGGTCAAGTCGTTCTCGAGTTTAATTTTCCGGATTTCCCTTTGGATTTTTCCGAATTTTCTTTTTTGCTAAACCACCTAGGGAGTAAGACGAACACAACAACAAAAAAATCATCCAAATTGGTCAAGTCGTTCTCGAGTTTAATTTTCCGGATTTCCCTTTGGATTTTTCCAAATTTTCTTTTTTGCTAAACTACCTGGGGAGTAAGACGAACACAAAAACAGAAAAATCATCCAAATCGGTGAAGTCGTTTTCGAGTTTAATTTTCCGGCTTTCCCTTTGGATTTTTCCGAATTTTTCTTGTCTGTTAAACTATCTCGGGAGTAAGACGAACACAACAACAAAAAAATCATCCAAATTGGTCAAGTCGTTCTCGAGTTTAATTTTCCGGATTTCCCTTTGGATTTTTCCAAATTTTCTTTTTTGCTAAACTCCTGGGGAGTAAGACGAACACAACAACAGAAAAATCATCCAAATCGGTCAAGTCGTTCTCGAGTTTAATTTTCCTGCTTTCCCTTTGGATTTTTCCGAATTTTTCTTTTTGTTAAACCATCTCGGGAGTAAGACAAACACAACAACAACAAAATCATCCAAATCGGTCAAGTCGTTCTCGAGTTTAATTTTCCGGATTTTCCTTTGAATTTTTCCAAATTTTCTTTTTTGCTAAACCACCTCGGAGTAAGATGAACACAACAACAAAAAAATCATCCAAATCGGTCACTCGTTCTCGAGTTTAATTTTCCGGCTTTCCCTTTGGATTTTCCGAATTTTTCTTTTTTGTTAAACCATCTCGGGAGTAAGACGAACACAACAACATCTCGGTCAAGTCGTTCTCGAGTTTAATTTTCGGCTTTCCTTTGGATTTTTCCGAATTTTTCTTTTTGTTAAACCATCTCGGGAGTAAGATGAACACAACAACAAAAAAATCATCCAATCGGTCAACTCGTTCTCGAGTTTAATTTTCCGGCTTTCCCTTGGAATTTTTCTTTTTTGTTAAACCATCTCGGGAGTAAGACGAACACAACAACAAAAAAAATCATCCAAACCCGTCAAGTCGTTTTCAAGTTTATTTTTCGGCCTCTTCCTTTGGATTTTTCCGAATTTCTCTTTTTTGTTAAACCATCTCGGAGTAAGACAAACACAACAACAAAAAAATCATCCAAATCGGTCAAGTCGTTCTCGAGTTTAATTTTCCGGATTTCCTTTGATTTTTCCGAATTTTTCTTTTTTGTTAAACCATCTCGGGAGTAAGACAAACACAACATCAGAAAAATCATCCAAATCGGTCAAGTCGTTCTCGAGTTTAATTTTCCTGTTTTCCCTTTGGATTTTTCCGAATTTTTCTTTTTGTTAAACATCTCGGGAGTAAGACGAACACAACAACAAAAAAATCATCCAAATCGGTCAAGTCGTTCTCGAGTTTAATTTTCCGGATTTCCCTTTGGATTTTTCCGAATTTTCTTTTTTGCTAAACCACCTCGGGAGTAAGACGAACACAACAACAAAAAAATCATCCAAATTGGTCAAGTCGTTCTCGAGTTTAATTTTCCGGATTTCCCTTTGGATTTTTTCCAAATTTTCTTTTTTGCTAAACTACCTGGGGAGTAAGACGAACACAAAAACAGAAAAATCATCCAAATCGGTGAAGTCGTTCTCGAGTTTAATTTTCCGGCTTTCCATTTGGATTTTTCCGAATTTTTCTTGTCTGTTAAACCATCTCGGAGTAAGACGAACACAACAACAAAAAAATCATCCAAATCGGTCAAGTCGTTCTCGAGTTTAATTTTCCGGATTTCCATTTGGATTTTTCCAAATTTTCTTTTTTGTTAACCACCTCGGGAGTAAGACAAAAACAACAACAGAAAAATCATCCAAATCGGTCAAGTCGTTCTCGAGTTTAATTTTCCTGCTTTCCCCTTTGGATTTTTCCGAATTTTTCTTTTTGTTAAACCATCTCGGGAGTAAGATAAACACAACAAAAAAAATCATCCAAATCGGTCAAGTCGTTCTCGAGTTTAATTTTCCGGATTTCCCTTTGGATTTTTCAGAATTTTCTTTCTTGCTAAACCACTTCGGGAGTAAGACGAACACAACAACAAAAAAATCATCCAAATCGGTCAACTCGTTCTCGAGTTTAATTTTCCGGCTTTCCCTTTGGATTTTTCCGAATTTTTTTTTTTTGGCAAACCATCTCGGGAGTAAGGCGAACACAACAACAAAAAATAATCCAAATCGGTCAAGTCGTTCTCGAGTTTAATTTTCCGGATTTCCCTTTAGATTTTCCGAATTTTTCTTTTTTGTTAAACCATCTCGGGAGTAAGACAAACACAACAACAAAAAAATCATCCAAATCGGTCAAGTCGTTCTCGAGTTTAATTTTCCGGATTTCCCTTTGGATTTTTCCAAATTTTCTTTTTGCTAAACCACCTCTGGAGTAAGACGAACACAACAACAAAAATATCATCCAAATCGGTCAAGTCGTTCTCGAGTTAAATTTCCGGATTTCCGTTTGGATTTTTCCAAATTTTCTTTTTGCTAAACCACCTCGGGAGTAAGACGAACACAACAACAAAAAAATCATCCAAATCGGTCAAGTCGTTCTCGAGTTAATTTTCCGGATTTCCCTTTGGATTTTTCCGAATTTTCTTTCTTGCTAAACCACTTCGAGAGTAAGACGAACACAACAACAAAAAAATCATCCAAATCGGTCAACTCGTTCTCGAGTTTAAATTTCCGGCTTTCCCTTAGATTTTTCCGAATTTTTCTTTTTTGTTAAACCATCTCGGGAGTAAGACGAACACAACAACAAAAAAATCATCCAAATCGGTCAAGTCGTTCTCGAGTTTAATTTTCCGGATTTCCCTTTGAATTTTTCCAAATTTTCTTTTTGCTAAACCACCTCGGAGTAAGACGAACACAACAACAGAAAAATCATCCAAATCGGTCAAGTCGTTCTTGAGTTTAATTTTCCTGCTTTCCCTTTGGATTTTCCGAATTTTTCTTTTTGTTAAACCATCTCGGAGTAAGACAAACACAACAACAAAAAAATCATCCAAATCCGTCAAGTCGTTCTCGAGTTTAATTTTCCGGATTTCCCTTTGGATTTTTCCAAATTTTCTTTTTTGCTAAACCACCTCGGGAGTAAGATGAACACAACAACAAAAAATCATCCAAATCGGTCAACTCGTTCTCGAGTTTAATTTTCCGGCTTTCCCTTTGGATTTTTTCCGAATCTTTCTTTTTGTTAAACCATCTCGGGAGTAAGACGAACACAACAACAAAAAAATCATCCAAATCGGTCAAGTCGTTCTCGAGTTTAATTTTCCTGCTTTCCCTTTGGATTTTTCTGAATTTTTCTTTTTGTTAAACCATCTCGGGAGTAAGACGAACAAAACAACAAAAAAATCATCCAAATCGGTCAACTCGGTCTCGAGTTTAATTTTCCGGCTTTCCCTTTGGAGTTTTCCGAATTTTTCTTTTTTGTTAAACCATCTCGGGAGTAAGACGAACACAACAACAACAAAAATCATCCAAATCGGTCAAGTCGTTCTCGAGTTTAATTTTCGGCTTTTCCTTTGGATTTTTCCGAATTTCTCTTTTTTGTTAAACCATCTCGGGAGTAAGACAAACACAACAACAACAAAATCATCCAAATCGGTCAAGTCGTTCTCGGAGTTTAATTTTCCGGATTTCCCTTTGGATTTTTCCGAATTTTTCTTTTTTGTTAAACCATCTCGGAGTAAGACAAACACAACAACAAAAAAATCATCCAAATCGGTCAAGTCCGTTCTCGAGTTTAATTTTTCGGATTTCCCTTTGGATTTTCCAAATTTTCTTTTTTGCTAAACCACCTCGGGAGTAAGACGAACACAACAACAAAAATATCATCCAAATCGGTCAAGTCGTTCTCGAGTTTAATTTTCCGGATTTCCCTTTGGATTTTTCCAAATTTCTTTTTTGCTAAACCACCTCGGGAGTAAGACGAACACAACAACAACAAAAATCATCCAAATCGGTCAAGTCGTTCTCGAGTTTAATTTTTCGGCTTTTCCTTTGGATTTTTTCCGAATATTTCTTTTTTGTTAACCATCTCGGGAGTAAGACAAACACAACAACAAAAAAATCATCCAAATCGGTCAAGTCGTTCTCGAGTTTAATTTTCCGGATATCCCTTTGGATTTTTCCGAATTTTTCTTTTTTGTTAAACCATCTCGGGAGTAAGATAAACACAACAAAAAAAAAATCATCCAAATCGGTCAAGTCGTTCTCGAGTTTAATTTTCCGGATTTCCCTTTGGATTTTTCCGAATTTTTCTTTTCTGTTAAACCATCTCGGGAGTAAGACGAACACAACAACAAAAAAATCATCCAAATCGGCCAAGTCGTTCTCGAGTTTAATTTTCCGATTTCCCTTTGGATTTTTCCAAATTTTCTTTTTTGATAAACCACCTCGGGAGTAAGGCGAACACAACAACAAAAAAATCATCCAAATCGGTCAAGTCGTTCTCGAGTTTAATTTTCCGGATTTCCCTTGGATTTTTCCGAATTTTCTTTCTTGCTAAACCACTTCGGGAGTAAGACGAACACAACAACAAAAAAATCATCCAAATCGGTCAACTCGTTCTCGAGTTTAATTTTCCGGCTTTCCCTTTAGATTTTCCGAATTTTTCTTTTTTGTTAAACCATCTCGGGAGTAAGACGAACACAACAACAAAAAAATCATCCAAATTGGTCAAGTCGTCCTCGAGTTTAATTTTCCGGCTTTCCCTTTGGATTTTTCCGAATTTTTCTTTTCTGTTAACCATCTCGGAGTAAGACGAACACAACAACAAAAAAAATCATCCAAATCGGTCAGGTCGTTCTCGAGTTTAATTTTCCGGATTTCCTTTGGATTTTCCAAATTTTCTTTTTTGCTAAACACCTCGGGAGTAAGACGAACACAACAACAGAAAAATCATCCAAATCGGTTAAGTCGTTCTCGAGTTTAATTTTCCTGCTTTCCCTTTGGATTTTCCGAGTTTTTCTTTTTGTTAAACCATCTCGGGAGTAAGACAAACACAACAACAAAAAAATCATCCAAATCGGTCAAGTCGTTCTCGAGTTTAAATTTCCGGATTTTCCTTTGAATTTTTCCAAATTTTCTTTTTGCTAAACCACCTCGGGAGTAAGATGAACACAACAAAAAAATCATCCAAATCGGTTAACTCGTTCTCGAGTTTAATTTTCCGGCTTTTCCTTTGGATTTTTCCGAATTTTTCTTTTTGTTAAACCATCTCGGGAGTAAGACGAACACAACAACAAAAAATCATCCAAATCGGTCAAGTCGTTCTCGAGTTTAATTTTCCGGCTTTCCCTTTGGATTTTCGGAATTTTTCTTTTTGTTAAACCATCTCGGAGTAAGACGAACACAACAACAAAAAATCATCCAAATCGGTCAACTCGTTCTCGAGTTTAATTTTCCGGCTTTCCCTTTGGAATTTTTCTTTTTGTTAAACCATCTCGGGAGTAAGACGAACACAACAACAAAAAAAATCATCCAAATCCGTCAAGTCGTTTTCAAGTTTAATTTTTCGGCTCTTCCTTTGGATTTTTCCGAATATCTCTTTTTTGTTAAACCATCTCGGGAGTAAGACAAACACAACAACAAAAAAATCATCCAAATCGGTCAAGTCGTTCTCGAGTTTAATTTTCCGGATTTCCCTTTGGATTTTTCCGAATTTTTCTTTTTTGTTAAACCATCTCGGGAGTAAGACAAACACAACAACAGAAAAATCATCCAAATCGGTCAAGTCGTTCTCGAGTTTAATTTTCCTGCTTTCCCTTTGGATTTTTCCGAATTTTTCTTTTTTTAGACCATCTCGGGAGTAAGACAAACACAACAACAAAAAAATCATCCAAATCGGTCAAGTCGTTCTCGAGTTTAATTTCCGGATTTCCCTTTGGATTTTTCCGAATTTTCTTTTTTGCTAAACCACCTCGGGAGTAAGACGAACACAACAACAAAAAAATCATCCAAATTGGTCAAGTCGTTCTCGAGTTTAATTTTCCGGCTTTCCCTTTGGATTTTTCCGAATTTTTCTTGTCTGTTAAACTATCTCGGGAGTAAGACGAACACAACAACAAAAAAATCATCCAAATCGGTCAAGTCGTTCTCGAGTTTAATTTTCCGGATTTCCCTTTGGATTTTCCGAATTTCTCTTTTCTGTTAAACCATCTCGGAGTAAGACGAACACAACAACAAAAAAATCATCCAAATCGGTCAAGTCGTTCTCGAGTTTAATTTTCCGGATTTCCCTTTGGATTTTTCCAAATTTTCTTTTTTGATAAACTACCTCGGGAGTAAGACGAACACAACAACAAAAAAATCATCCAAATCGGTTAAGTCGTTCTCGAGTTTAATTTTCCGGATTTCCCCTTGGATTTTTCCGAATTTTCTTTCTTGCTAAACCACTTCGGGAGTAAGACGAACACAACAACAAAAAAATCATCCAAATCGGTCAACTCGTTCTCGAGTTTAATTTTCCGGCTTTCCCTTTATATTTTTCCGAATTTTTCTTTTTTGTTAAACCATCTCGGGAGTAAGACGAACACAACAACAACAAAATCATCCAAATCGGTCAAGTCGTTCTCGAGTTTAATTTTCCGGATTTCCCTTTGGATTTTTCCGAATTTTTCTTTTTTGTTAAACCATCTCGGGAGTAAGACAAACACAACAACAAAAAAATCATCCAAATCGGCCAAGTCGTTCTCGAGTTTAATTTTTCGGATTTCCCTTTGGATTTTTCCAAATTTTCTTTTTTGCTAAACCACCTCGGGAGTAAGACGAACACAACAACAAAAATATCATCCAAATCGGTCAAGTCGTTCTCGAGTTTAATTTTCCGGATTTCCCTTTGGATTTTTCCAAATTTTCTTTTTTGCTAAACCACCTCGGGAGTAAGACGAACACAACAACAACAAAAATCATCCAAATCGGTCAAGTCGTTCTCGAGTTTAATTTTTCGGCTTTTCCTTTGGATTTTTCCGAATATTTCTTTTTTGTTAAACCATCTCGGGAGTAAGACAAACACAACAACAAAAAAATCATCCAAATCGGTCAAGTCGTTCTCGAGTTTAATTTTCCGGATATCCCTTTGGATTTTTCCGAATTTTTCTTTTTTGTTAAACCATCTCGGGAGTAAGATAAACACAACAAAAAAAATCATCCAAATCGGTCCAAGTCGTTCTCGAGTTTAATTTTCCGGATTTCCCTTTGGATTTTTCCGAATTTTTCTTTTCTGTTAAACCATCTCGGGAGTAAGACGAACACAACAACAAAAAAATCATCCAAATCGGCCAAGTCGTTCTCGAGTTTAATTTTCCGGATTTCCCTTTGGATTTTTCCAAATTTTATTTTTGATAAACCACCTCGGGAGTAAGACGAACACAACAACAAAAAAATCATCCAAATCGGTCAAGTCGTTCTCGAGTTTAATTTTCCGGATTTCCCCTTGGATTTTTCCGAATTTTCTTTCTTGCTAAACACTTCGGGAGTAAGACGAACACAACAACAAAAAAATCATCCAAATCGGTCAACTCGTTCTCGAGTTTAATTTTCCGGCTTTCCCTTTAGATTTTTCCGAATTTTTCTTTTTTGTTAAACCATCTCGGGAGTAAGACGAACACAACAACAAAAAAATCATCCAAATTGGTCAAGTCGTCCTCGAGTTTAATTTTCCGGCTTCCCTTTGGATTTTTCCGAATTTTTCTTTTCTGTTAAACCATCTCGGGAGTAAGACGAACACAACAACAAAAAAAATCATCCAAATCGGTCAGGTCGTTCTCGAGTTTAATTTTCCGGATTTCCCTTTGGATTTTTCCAATTTTCTTTTTTGCTAAACCACCTCGGGAGTAGACGAACACAACAACAGAAAAATCATCCAAATCGGTCAAGTCGTTCTCGAGTTAATTTTCCCTCTTTCCCTTTGGATTTTTCCGAAATTTTCTTTTTGTTAAACCATCTCGGGAGTAAGACAAACACAACAACAAAAAAATCATCCAAATCGGTCAAGTCGTTCTCGAGTTTAAATTTCCGGATTTTCCTTTGAATTTTTCCAAATTTTCTTTTTTGCTAAACCACCTCGGGAGTAAGATGAACAAAACAACAAAAAAATCATCCAAATCGGTTAACTCGTTCTCGAGTTTAATTTTCCGGCTTTCCCTTTGGATTTTTCCGAATTTTTCTTTTTGTTAAACCATCTCGGGAGTAAGACGAACACAACAACAAAAAAATCATCCAAATCGGTCAAGTCGTTCTCGAGTTTAATTTTCCGGCTTTCCCTTTGGATTTTTCCGAATTTTTCTTTTTGTTAAACCATCTCGGGAGTAAGACGAACACAACAACAAAAAAATCATCCAAATCGGTCAACTCGTTCTCGAGTTTAATTTTCCGGCTTTCCCTTTGGAATTTTTCTTTTTTGTTAAACCATCTCGGGAGTAAGACGAACACAACAACAAAAAAAATCATCCAAATCCGTCAAGTCGTTTTCAAGTTTAATTTTTCGGCTCTTCCTTTGGATTTTTCCGAATATCTCTTTTTTGTTAAACCATCTCGGGAGTAAGACAAACACAACAACAAAAAAATCATCCAAATCGGTCAAGTCGTTCTCGAGTTTAATTTTCCGGATTTCCCTTTGGATTTTTCCGAATTTTTCTTTTTTGTTAAACCATCTCGGGAGTAAGACAAACACAACAGAAAAATCATCCAAATCGGTCAAGTCGTTCTCGAGTTTAATTTTCCTGCTTTCCCTTTGGATTTTTCCGAATTTTTCTTTTTGTTAAACCGTCTCGGGAGTAAGACGAACACAACAACAAAAAAATCATCCAAATCGGTCAAGTCGTTCTCGAGTTTAATTTTCCGGATTTCCCTTTGGATTTTTCCGAATTTTCTTTTTTGCTAAACCACCTCTGGAGTAAGACGAACACAACAACAAAAAAATCATCCAAATTGGTCAAGTCGTTCTCGAGTTTAATTTTCCGGCTTTCCCTTTGGATTTTTCCGAATTTTTCTTGTCTGTTAAACTATCTCGGGAGTAAGACGAACACAACAACAAAAAAATCATCCAAATCGGTCACGTCGTTCTCGAGTTTAATTTTCCGGATTTCTCTTTGGATTTTTCCGAATTTTTCTTTTCTGTTAAACCATCTCGGGAGTAAGACGAACACAACAACAAAAAAATCATCCAAATCGGTCAAGTCGTTCTCGAGTTTAATTTTCCGGATTTCCCTTTGGATTTTTCCAAATTTTCTTTTTTGATAAACCACCTCGGGAGTAAGACGAACACAACAACAAAAAAATCATCCAAATCGGTCAAGTCGTTCTCGAGTTTAATTTTCCGGATTTCCCCTTGGATTTTTCCGAATTTTCTTTCTTGCTAAACCACTTCGGGAGTAAGACGAACACAACAACAAAAAAATCATCCAAATCGGTCAACTCGTTCTCGAGTTTAATTTTCCGGCTTTCCCTTTAGATTTTTCCGAATTTTTCTTTTTTGTTAAACCATCTCGGGAGTAAGACGAACACAACAACAAAAAAATCATCCAAATTGGTCAAGTCGTCCTCGAGTTTAATTTTCCGGCTTTCCCTTTGGATTTTTCCGAATTTTTCTTTTCTGTTAAACCATCTCGGGAGTAAGACGAACACAACAACAAAAAAATCATCCAAATCGGTCAGGTTGTTCTCGAGTTTAATTTTCCGGATTTCCCTTTGGATTTTTCCAAATTTTCTTTTTTGCTAAACCACCTCGGGAGTAAGACGAACACAACAACAGAAAAATCATCCAAATCGGTCAAGTCGTTTTCGAGTTTAATTTTCCTGCTTTCCCTTTGGATTTTTCCGAATTTTTCTTTTTGTTAAACCATCTCGGGAGTAAGACAAACACAACAACAACAAAATCATCCAAATCGGTCAAGTCGTTCTCGAGTTTAATTTTCCGGATTTTCCTTTGAATTTTTCCAAATTTTCTTTTTTGCTAAACCACCTCGGGAGTAAGATGAACACAACAACAAAAAAATCATCCAAATCGGTCAACTCGTTCTCGAGTTTAATTTTCCGGCTTTCCCTTTGGATTTTTCCGAATTTTTCTTTTTTGTTAAACCATCTCGGGAGTAAGACGAACACAACAACATCTCGGTCAAGTCGTTCTCGAGTTTAATTTTCCGGCTTTCCCTTTGGATTTTTCCGAATTTTTCTTTTTGTTAAACCATCTCGGGAGTAAGATGAACACAACAAAAAAATCATCCAAATCGGTCAACTCGTTCTCGAGTTTAATTTTCCGGCTTTCCCTTTGGAATTTTTCTTTTTTGTTAAACTATCTCGGGAGTAAGACGAACACAACAACAAAAAAAATGATCCAAACCCGTCAAGTCGTTTTCAAGTTTAATTTTTCGGCTCTTCCTTTGGATTTTTCCGAATTTCTCTTTTTTGTTAAACCATCTCGGGAGTAAGACAAACACAACAACAAAAAAATCATCCAAATCGGTCAAGTCGTTCTCGAGTTTAATTTTCCGGATTTCCCTTTTGATTTTTCCGAATTTTTCTTTTTTGTTAAACCATCTCGGGAGTAAGACAAACACAACATCAGAAAAATCATCCAAATCGGTCAAGTCGTTCTCGAGTTTAATTTTCCTGCTTTCCCTTTGGATTTTTCCGAATTTTTCTTTTTGTTAAACCATCTCGGGAGTAAGACGAACACAACAACAAAAAAATCATCCAAATCGGTCAAGTCGTTCTCGAGTTTAATTTTCCGGATTTCCCTTTGGATTTTTCCGAATTTTCTTTTTTGCTAAACCACCTCGGGAGTAAGACGAACACAACAACAAAAAAATCATCCAAATTGGTCAAGTCGTTCTCGAGTTTAATTTTCCGGATTTCCCTTTGGATTTTTCCAAATTTTCTTTTTTGCTAAACTACCTGGGGAGTAAGACGAACACAAAAACAGAAAAATCATCCAAATCGGTGAAGTCGTTCTCGAGTTTAATTTTCCGGCTTTCCATTTGGATTTTTCCGAATTTTTCTTGTCTGTTAAACCATCTCGGGAGTAAGACGAACACAACAACAAAAAAATCATCCAAATCGGTCAAGTCGTTCTCGAGTTTAATTTTCCGGATTTCCATTTGGATTTTTCCAAATTTTCTTTTTTGTTAAACCACCTCGGGAGTAAGACAAAAACAACAACAGAAAAATCATCCAAATCGGTCAAGTCGTTCTCGAGTTTAATTTTCCTGCTTTCCCTTTGGATTTTTCCGAATTTTTCTTTTTGTTAAACCATCTCGGGAGTAAGATAAACACAACAAAAAAAAATCATCCAAATCGGTCAAGTCGTTCTCGAGTTTAATTTTCCGGATTTCGCTTTGGATTTTTCCGAATTTTCTTTCTTGCTAAACCACTTCGGGAGTAAGACGAACACAACAAAAAAAAAATCATCCAAATCGGTCAACTCGTTCTCGAGTTTAATTTTCCGGCTTTCCCTTTGGATTTTTCCGAATTTTTTTTTTTTGGTAAACCATCTCGGGAGTAAGGCGAACACAACAACAAAAAATAATCCAAATCGGTCAAGTCGTTCTCGAGTTTAATTTTCCGGATTTCCCTTTAGATTTTCCGAATTTTTCTTTTTTGTTAAACCATCTCGGGAGTAAGACAAACACAACAACAAAAAAATCATCCAAATCGGTCAAGTCGTTCTCGAGTTTAATTTTCCGGATTTCCCTTTGGATTTTTCCAAATTTTCTTTTTTGCTAAACCACCTCGGGAGTAAGACGAACACAACAACAAAAATATCATCCAAATCGGTCAAGTCGTTCTCGAGTTAAATTTTCCGGATTTCCCTTTGGATTTTTCCAAATTTTCTTTTTTGCTAAACCACCTCGGGAGTAAGACGAACACAACAACAAAAAAATCATCCAAATTGGTCAAGTCGTTCTCGAGTTTAATTTTCCGGATTTCCCTTTGGATTTTTCCGAATTTTCTTTTTTGCTAAACCACTTCGAGAGTAAGACGAACACAACAACAAAAAAATCATCCAAATCGGTCAACTCGTTCTCGAGTTTAATTTTCCGGCTTTCCCTTTAGATTTTTCCGAATTTTTCTTTTTTGTTAAACCATCTCGGGAGTAAGACGAACACAACAACAAAAAAATCATCCAAATCGGTCAAGTCGTTCTCGAGTTTAATTTTCCGGATTTCCCTTTGAATTTTTCCAAATTTTCTTTTTTGCTAAACCACCTCGGGAGTAAGACGAACACAACAACAGAAAAATCATCCAAATCGGTCAAGTCGTTCTCGAGTTTAATTTTCCTGCTTTCCCTTTGGATTTTTCCGAATTTTTCTTTTTGTTAAACCATCTCGGGAGTAAGACAAACACAACAACAAAAAAATCATCCAAATCCGTCAAGTCGTTCTCGAGTTTAATTTTCCGGATTTCCCTTTGGATTTTTCCAAATTTTCTTTTTTGCTAAACCACCTCGGGAGTAAGATGAACACAACAACAAAAAAATCATCCAAATCGGTCAACTCGTTCTCGAGTTTAATTTTCCGGCTTTCCCTTTGGATTTTTCCGAATTTTTCTTTTTGTTAAACCATCTCGGGAGTAAGACGAACACAGCAACAAAAAAATCATCCAAATCGGTCAAGTCGTTCTCGAGTTTAATTTTCCTGCTTTCCCTTTGGATTTTTCCGAATTTTTCTTTTTGTTAAACCATCTCGGGAGTAAGACGAACACAACAACAAAAAAATCATCCAAATCGGTCAACTCGGTCTCGAGTTTAATTTTCCGGCTTTCCCTTTGGAGTTTTCCGAATTTTTCTTTTTTGTTAAACCATCTCGGGAGTAAGACGAACACAACAACAACAAAAATCATCCAAATCGGTCAAGTCGTTCTCGAGTTTAATTTTTCGGCTTTTCCTTTGGATTTTTCCGAATTTCTCTTTTTTGTTAAACCATCTCGGGAGTAAGACAAGCACAACAACAACAAAATCATCCAAATCGGCCAAGTCGTTCTCGAGTTTAATTTCCGGATTTCCCTTTGGATTTTTCCGAATTTTTCTTTTTTGTTAAACCATCTCGGGAGTAAGACAAACACAACAACAAAAAAATCATCCAAATCGGTCAAGTCGTTCTCGAGTTTAATTTTTCGGATTTCCCTTTGGATTTTTCCAAATTTTCTTTTTTGCTAAACCACCTCGGGAGTAAGACGAACACAACAACAAAAATATCATCCAAATCGGTCAAGTCGTTCTCGAGTTTAATTTTCCGGATTTCCCTTTGGATTTTTCCAAATTTTCTTTTTTGCTAAACCACCTCGGGAGTAAGACGAACACAACAACAACAAAAATCATCCAAATCGGTCAAGTCGTTCTCGAGTTTAATTTTTCGGCTTTTCCTTTGGATTTTTCCGAATATTTCTTTTTTGTTAAACCATCTCGGGAGTAAGACAAACACAACAACAAAAAAATCATCCAAATCGGTCAAGTCGTTCTCGAGTTTAATTTTCCGGATATCCCTTTGGATTTTTCCGAATTTTTCTTTTTTGTTAAACCATCTCGGGAGTAAGATAAACACAACAAAAAAAAATCATCCAAATCGGTCAAGTCGTTCTCGAGTTTAATTTTCCGGATTTCCCTTTGGATTTTTCCGAATTTTTCTTTTCTGTTAAACCATCTCGGGAGTAAGACGAACACAACAACAAAAAAATCATCCAAATCGGCCAAGTCGTTCTCGAGTTTAATTTTCCGGATTTCCCTTTGGATTTTTCCAAATTTTCTTTTTTGATAAACCACCTCGGGAGTAAGACGAACACAACAACAAAAAAATCATCCAAATCGGTCAAGTCGTTCTCGAGTTTAATTTTCCGGATTTCCCCTTGGATTTTTCCGAATTTTCTTTCTTGCTAAACCACTTCGGGAGTAAGACGAACACAACAACAAAAAAATCATCCAAATCGGTCAACTCGTTCTCGAGTTTAATTTTCCGGCTTTCCCTTTAGATTTTTCCGAATTTTTCTTTTTTGTTAAACCATCTCGGGAGTAAGACGAACACAACAACAAAAAAATCATCCAAATTGGTCAAGTCGTCCTCGAGTTTAATTTTCCGGCTTTCCCTTTGGATTTTTCCGAATTTTTCTTTTCTGTTAAACCATCTCGGGAGTAAGACGAACACAACAACAAAAAAATCATCCAAATCGGTCAGGTCGTTCTCGAGTTTAATTTTCCGGATTTCCCTTTGGATTTTTCCAAATTTTCTTTTTTGCTAAACCACCTCGGGAGTAAGACGAACACAACAACAGAAAAATCATCGAAATCGGTCAAGTCGTTCTCGAGTTTAATTTTCCTGCTTTCCCTTTGGATTTTTCCGAATTTTTCTTTTTGTTAAACCATCTCGGGAGTAAGACAAACACAACAACAAAAAAATCATCCAAATCGGTCAAGTCGTTCTCGAGTTTAATTTTCCGGATTTTCCTTTGAATTATTCCAAATTTTCTTTTTTGCTAAACCACCTCGGGAGTAAGATGAACACAACAACAAAAAAATCATCCAAATCGGTCAACTCGTTCTCGAGTTTAATTTTCCGGCTTTCCCTTTGGATTTTTCCGAATTTTTCTTTTTTGTTAAACCATCTCGGGAGTAAGACGAACACAACAACATCTCGGTCAAGTCGTTCTCGAGTTTAATTTTCCGGCTTTCCCTTTGGATTTTTCCGAATTTTTCTTTTTGTTAAACCATCTCGGGAGTAAGATGAACACAACAACAAAAAAATCATCCAAATCGGTCAACTCGTTCTCGAGTTTAAGTTTCCGGCTTTCCCTTTGGAATTTTTCTTTTTTGTTAAACCATCTCGGGAGTAAGACGAACACAACAACAAAAAAAATCATCCAAACCCGTCAAGTCGTTTTCAAGTTTAATTTTTCGGCTCTTCCTTTGGATTTTTCCGAATTTCTCTTTTTTGTTAAACCATCTCGGGAGTAAGACAAACACAACAACAAAAAAATCATCCAAATCGGTCAAGTCGTTCTCGAGTTTAATTTTCCGGATTTCCCTTTTGATTTTTCCAAATTTTTCTTTTTTGTTAAACCATCTCGGGAGTAAGACGAACACAACAACAAAAAAATCATTTAAATCGGTCAAGTCGTTCTCGAGTTTAATTTTTCGGCTTTTCCTTTGGATTTTTCCGAATTTTTCTTTTTTGTTAAACCATCTCGGGAGTAAGACAAACACAACAACAAAAAAATCATTCAAATCGGTCAAGTCGTTCTCGAGTTTAATTTTCCGGATTTCCCTTTGGATTTTTCCAAATTTTCCTTTTTGCTAAACCACCTCGGGAGTAAGACGAACACAACAACAAAAATATCATCCAAATCGGTCAAGTCGTTTTCGAGTTTAATTTTCCGGATTTCCCTTTGGATTTTTCCAAATTTTCTTTTTTGCTAAACCACCTCGGGAGTAAGACGAACACAACAACAAAAAAATCATCCAAACCGGTCAGTCGTTCTCGAGTTTAATTTTCCGGATTTCCCTTTGGATTTTTCCGAATTTTTTTTCTTGCTAAACCACTTCGGGAGTAAGACGAACACAACAACAAAAAAATCATCCAAATCGGTCAACTCGTTCTCGAGTTTAATTTGCCGGCTTTCCCTTTGGATTTTTCCGAATTTTCTTTTTTGCTAAACCATCTCGGGAGTAAGACAAACACAACAACAACAAAATCATCCAAATCGGTCAAGTCGTTCTCGAGTTTAATTTTCCGGCTTTCCCTTTGGATTTTTCCGAATTTTTCTTTTCTGTCAAACCATCTCGGGAGTAAAACGAACACAACAACAAAAAAATCATCCAAATCGGTCAAGTCGTTCTCGAGTTTAATTTTCCTGCTTTCCCTTTGGATTTTTCCGAATTTTTCTTTTTTGTTAAACCATCTCGGGAGTAAGACGAACACAACAACAACAAAAATCATTTAAATCGGTCAAGTCGTTCTCGAGTTTAATTTTCCTGCTTTCCCTTTGGATTTTTCCGAATTTTTCTTTTTGTTAAACCATCTCGGGAGTAAGACGAACACAACAACAAAAAAATCATCCAAATCGGTCAAGTCGTTCTCGAGTTTAATTTTCCGGATTTCCCTTTGGATTTTTCCGAATTTTTCTTTCTGTTAAACCATCTCGGGAGTAAGACGAACACAACAACAAAAAAATCATCCAAATCGGTCAAGTCGTTCTCGAGTTTAATTTTCCGGATTTCCCTTTGGATTTTTCCGAATTTTCTTTTTTGCTAAACCACCTCGGGAGTAAGACGAACACAACAACAAAAAAATCATCCAAATTGGTCAAGTCGTTCTCGAGTTTAATTTTCCGGATTTCCCTTTGGATTTTTCCGAATTTTTCTTTTTGTTAAACCATCTCGGGAGTAAGACGAACACAACAACAAAAAAATCATCCAAATCGGTCAAGTCGTTCTCGAGTTTAATTTTCCAGATTTCCCTTTGGATTTTTCCGAATTTTCTTTTTTGCTAAACCACCTCGGGAGTAAGACGAACACAACAACAAAAAAATCATCCAAATTGGTCAAGTCGTTCTCGAGTTTAATTTTCCGGATTTCCCTTTGGATTTTTCCGAATTTTCTTTTTTGCTAAACCACCTCGGGAGTAAGACGAACACAACAACAAAAAAATCATCCAAATTGGTCAAGTCGTTCTCGAGTTTAATTTTCCGGATTTCCCTTTGGATTTTTCCAAATTTTCTTTTTTGCTAAACTACCTGGGGAGTAAGACGAACACAAAAACAGAAAAATCATCCAAATCGATGAAGTCGTTCTCGAGTTTAATTTTCCGGCTTTCCATTTGGATTTTTCCGAATTTTTCTTGTCTGTTAAACCATCTCGGGAGTAAGACGAACACAACAACAAAAAAATCATCCAAATCGGTCAAGTCGTTCTCGAGTTTAATTTTCCGGATTTCCATTTGGATTTTTCCAAATTTTCTTTTTTGTTAAACCACCTCGGGAGTAAGACAAAAACAACAACAGAAAAATCATCCAAATCGGTCAAGTCGTTCTCGAGTTTAATTTTCCTGCTTTCCCTTTGGATTTTTCCGAATTTTTCTTTTTGTTAAACCATCTCGGGAGTAAGATAAACACAACAAAAAAAAATCATCCAAATCGGTCAAGTCGTTCTCGAGTTTAATTTTCCGGATTTCCCTTTGGATTTTTCCGAATTTTCTTTCTTGCTAAACCACTTCGGGAGTAAGACGAACACAACAACAAAAAAATCATCCAAATCGGTCAACTCGTTCTCGAGTTTAATTTTCCGGCTTTCCCTTTGGATTTTTCCGAATTTTTCTTTTTTGGTAAACCATCTCGGGAGTAAGGCGAACACAACAACAAAAAAATAATCCAAATCGGTCAAGTCGTTCTCGAGTTTAATTTTCCGGATTTCCCTTTAGATTTTCCGAATTTTTCTTTTTTGTTAAACCATCTCGGGAGTAAGACAAACACAACAACAAAAAAATCATCCAAATCGTTCAAGTCGTTCTCGAGTTTAATTTTCCGGATTTCCCTTTGGATTTTTCCAAATTTTCTTTTTTGCTAAACCACCTCGGGAGTAAGACGAACACAACAACAAAAATATCATCCAAATCGGTCAAGTCGTTCTCGAGTTAAATTTTCCGGATTTCCCTTTGGATTTTTCCAAATTTTCTTTTTTGCTAAACCACCTCGGGAGTAAGACGAACACAACAACAAAAAAATCATCCAAATCGGTCAAGTCGTTCTCGAGTTTAATTTTCCGGATTTCCCTTTGGATTTTTCCGAATTTTCTTTCTTGCTAAACCACTTCGAGAGTAAGACGAACACAACAACAAAAAAATCATCCAAATCGGTCAACTCGTTCCCGAGTTTAATTTTCCGGCTTTCCCTTTAGATTTTTCCGAATTTTTCTTTTTTGTTAAACCATCTCGGGAGTAAGACAAAAACAACAACAGAAAAATCATCCAAATCGGTCAAGTCGTTCTCGAGTTTAATTTTCCTGCTTTCCCTTTGGATTTTTCCGAATTTTTCTTTTTGTTAAACCATCTCGGGAGTAAGATAAACACAACAAAAGAAAATCATCCAAATCGGTCAAGTCGTTCTCGAGTTTAATTTTCCGGATTTCCCTTTGGATTTATCCGAATTTTCTTTCTTGCTAAACCACTTCGGGAGTAAGACGAACACAACAACCAAAAAATCATCCAAATCGGTCAACTCGTTCTCGAGTTTAATTTTCCGGCTTTCCCTTTGGATTTTTCCGAATTTTTCTTTTTTGGTAAACCATCTCGGGAGTAAGGCGAACACAACAACAAAAAAATAATCCAAATCGGTCAAGTCGTTCTCGAGTTTAATTTTCCGGATTTCCCTTTAGATTTTCCGAATTTTTCTTTTTTGTTAAACCATCTCGGGAGTAAGACAAACACAACAACAAAAAAATCATCCAAATCGGTCAAGTCGTTCTCGAGTTTAATTTTCCGGATTTCCCTTTGGATTTTTCCAAATTTTCTTTTTTGCTAAACCACCTCGGGAGTAAGACGAACACAACAACAAAAATATCATCCAAATCGGTCAAGTCGTTCTCGAGTTAAATTTTCCGGATTTCCCTTTGGATTTTTCCAAATTTTCTTTTTTGCTAAACCACCTCGGGAGTAAGACGAACACAACAACAAAAAAATCATCCAAATCGGTCAAGTCGTTCTCGAGTTTAATTTTCCGGATTTCCCTTTGGATTTTTCCGAATTTTCTTTCTTGCTAAACCACTTCGAGAGTAAGACGAACACAACAACAAAAAAATCATCCAAATCGGTCAACTCGTTCTCCAGTTTAATTTTCCGGCTTTCCCTTTAGATTTTTCCGAATTTTTCTTTTTTGTTAAACCATCTCGGGAGTAAGACGAACACAACAACAAAAAAATCATCCAAATCGGTCAAGTCGTTCTCGAGTTTAATTTTCCGGATTTCCCTTTGAATTTTTCCAAATTTTCTTTTTTGCTAAACCACCTCGGGAGTAAGACGAACACAACAACAGAAAATCATCCAAATCGGTCAAGTCGTTCTCGAGTTTAATTTTCCTGTTTTCCCTTTGGATTTTTCCGAATTTTTCTTTTTGTTAAACCATCTCGGGAGTAAGACAAACACAACAACAAAAAAATCATCCAAATCCGTCAAGTCGTTCTCGAGTTTAATTTTCCGGATTTCTCTTTGGATTTTTCCAAATTTTCTTTTTTGCTAAACCACCTCGGGAGTAAGATGAACACAACAACAAAAAAATCATCCAAATCGGTCAACTCGTTCTCGAGTTTAATTTTCCGGCTTTCCCTTTGGATTTTTCCGAATTTTTCTTTTTGTTAAACCATCTCGGGAGTAAGACGAACACAACAACAAAAAAATCATCCAAATCGGTCAAGTCGTTCTCGAGTTTAATTTTCCTGCTTTCCCTTTGGATTTTTCTGAATTTTTCTTTTTGTTAAACCATCTCGGGAGTAAGACGAACACAACAACAAAAAAAACATCCAAATCGGTCAAGTCGTTCTCGAGTTTAATTTTCCGGCTTTCCCTTTGGAGTTTTCCGAATTTTTCTTTTTTGTTAAACCATCTCGGGAGTAAGACGAACACAACAACAACAAAAATCATCCAAATCGGTCAAGTCGTTCTCGAGTTTAATTTTTCGGCTTTTCCTTTGGATTTTTCCGAATTTCTCTTTTTTGTTAAACCATCTCGGGAGTAAGACATCTAGGACGTCTGGGACGTTAGAGACATATGGGACATCTAGGACGTCTGGGACGTTAGGAACATTTTTAAAATCTAGGACG
The DNA here is from genome assembly GCA_940337035.1 of Agriotes lineatus. Lineage (NCBI taxonomy): Eukaryota > Metazoa > Arthropoda > Insecta > Coleoptera > Elateridae > Agriotes > Agriotes lineatus. The sequence continues at coordinate 60,367 of CALNHX010004928.1, read as the reverse complement.
TCTGAGACGTATGGAGCATCTGGGACGTCTCGGACGTCTGGGACGTTAGGGACATATGGGGCACCTAGGACGTCTGGGACATCTAGGACATCTGCGACGTCTGGGACGTTAGGGACATATGGGGCATCTAGGACGTCTGGGACGTTAGGGACATATAGGACATCTAGGACGTCTGGGACCTATGGGACATCTGGGACATCTGGGACGTTAGGGACATATTGGACATCTGGGACGTCTGGTACGTTAGAGACATATGGGACATCTAAGACATCTGGGACGTTAGAGATATATGGAACATCTAGGACGTCTGGGACGTCAGGGACGTTTGAGACATATGGGACATCTCGGACGTCTGGACGTTAGGGACATATGGGACATCTAGGACGTCTGGGACCTATGCGACATCTGGGACATCTGGGACGTTAGGGACATATTGGACATCTAAGACGTCTGGGACCGTAGGAACAAATGGTACATCTGGGACATATGAGACGTTAGGGACATATGGTACATCTGGGACGTCTGGGACGTTAAGGACATATGGGACATCTAGGAGGTTTGGGACGTCTAGGACGTTAGAAACATATGGGACATCTAGGACGTTTAGGACGTTAGGCACATATGGGAAATATAGGACGTCTGGGACGTTAGAAACATATGGAACATCTTGGACGTTTGGAACATATAGGACATCTGGGACGTCTGGGACGTTAGGGGCATATAAAACATCTAGGACGTCTGGGAGGTTAGAGACATATGGGACATCTAGGACGTCTGGGACGTTAGGAACATTTTTAAAATCTAGGACGTCTGAGACGTATGGAGCATCTGGGACGACTGGGACGTCTGGGACGTTAGGGACATATGGGGCACCAAGGACGTCTGGGACATCTAGGACATCTGCGACGTCTGGGACGTTAGGGACATATGGGGCATCTAGGACGTCTGGGACGTTAGGGACATATAGGACATCTTGGACGTCTGGGACCTATGGGACATCTGGGACATCTGGGACGTTAGGGACATATTGGACATCTGGGACGTTAGAGACATATGGGACATCTAAGACATCTGGGACGTTAGAGATATATGGAACATCTAGGACGTCTGGGACGTCAGGGACGTTTGAGACATATGGGACATCTCGGACGTCTGGACGTTAGGGACATATGGGACATCTAGGACGTCTGGGACCTATGGGACATCTGGGACATCTGGGACGTTAGGGACATATTGGACATCTAAGACGTCTGGGCACGTAGGAACATATGGGACATCTGAAACGTCTGGGACGTTAGGAACATATAGGACATCTAGGACATATGGGACGTTAGGGACATATGGGACATTTGGGACATCTGTGACGTCTGGGACGTTAGGGACATATAGGACATCTAGGACGTCTGCGACGTTAGGGGCATACGGAACATCTAGGACATCTGAGACGTCTGCGACGTTTGGGAAGTCTGAGATATCTGGGACGTCTGGGACGTTTGGCACGTTAGAAACATATGGGGCATCTAGAACGTCTGGGACGTCTGCGACGTTTGAGACATATGGGAAATCTCGGACGTCTGGGACCTATGGGACATCTAGGACATCTGGGACGTTAGGGACATATGGGGCATCTGGGACGTCTGGGACGTTACTGACATCTAGGACGTCTGGGACGTTAGGGACATATGGGACATCTGAAACGTCTGGAAAGTTAGGGACATGTGGAGCATGTAGGACGTCTGGGACGTCTGGAACGTTAGTGACATACGGGACATCTAGGACGCCTGGGACGTTAGGGACGTATGGGACATATGGGACATCTGAGAAGTCTGAGACGTTAGGAACATATAGAACATCTAGGACGTCTGGGACGTTAGGGAAGTCTGGGATATCTGAGACGTCTGGGACGTCTGGGACGTTAAGGACATATGGGGCATATAGGAAGTCAGATACGTCTGGAACGTTAGGGACATATGGGACATCTAGGACGCCTGGGACGTTAGGGACATATGGGACATCTGGGACCTCTGGGACGTTACGGACATATGGGACATCTAGGACGCCTGGGACGTTAGGGACATATGGGACATCTGGGACGACTGGGACGTTAGGGTCATCTAGGACATCTGAGACGTCTGCGACGTTTGGGAAGTCTGGGATATCTGGGACGTCTGGGAAGTCTGGGACGTTAAGGACATATGGGGCATATAGGACGTCAGAAGTAGGGTGTTTTAGAGTGATCTGACACAAGGTCAGGTCAAGATTGCCACTCCCCACCATTCAACCTGCCACCCCCCACCACCAACAATATTAAGTTCAAGGCTAAGTGGTGGTGGGGGTGGCAACCTTGACCTGACCTTGTATCAGAACTCTCCAAAAGAAAAAAATGCTTAAAGTGAATGACCTCAACCATTTTTCCAAGGTACACACTCCTTCAATGAGTTCTACCCCTTATTTCAAGAGCTTTTGCACACACCTTGACCTACCCTTGTCTCAAAAAAAATCTTCAAAGAATTTTTTAGTGTCGGCATGGACCTCCACCACTGCTATTCACTGGTGTCGTTTCGAGAACGTGTACACTAGCACTGTTTCAAGACCACTAACACTTACCTTGACTTACCCTTGTCTCAAAAAAAACCCTGAAAAATTTTTTAGTGTCGGCATGAACCTCCACTACTACTATCTACATGTGACGTTTCGAGAACGTGTACACAAACACTTTAGGAAAAAAAATAAATGGAGGAAACTAATATTTAATTTTCTATGTACAAAAGTAACTAAGTTCTATTTACAAGATTAACTAAAGTACACTAATATACACACTAATATTATATAACTTACGCTACTCTTCACTAATGAAGGTGTGTATTTGTTCACTGTCACTAAAACTACCACCGTCAACATCGTAGGCTTCGGTGGACACGTCGGAAAAGACTGAGGGTGCAAGTGAGCTGGCGTCGAAGTCTGATGGATTCCAACTCAATGATACCTCAGCATCGTCGAGCTCAGCTAAAGCTGCAGCCTCTCCAGCCAAGACCCTGTTCACGATGTCTTCCAATTGGGGGATGACGACGGAAGCCTCCCAGTTCTGCGCTGACAGATGTCCAGCGGTGTAGTTGAAGAACAACGTAGAGGACGAAGGGGTCAAAGATCGCAGAAGCAATACCAGCGGTTCTTCTGGAGCCGGTGTCCAAGCGAACCGGCTCAACCAGTACCGCATCCAACCGGCAGATAATTCTGCACGTGCCTCTTCGGGAGCGTACACAATTGTCAATGATATAAAATTTATGAAGAACAACATCTTAACTACACGATGTTTGTGAGACAAGTGTTGCACAGCGTTGAAAAACAGAGTTGCCGGAAACACATAACGTTACGGTGAAGGTCGTCCAGTTCTATGTATACTCGAGTTCAAGTGCGGTTATTCAAAGTTCATTTATATGCACCATGAATGCAGTGTTCGAGTAACATGATATCCTCGGCACGTCAGAAAACCACACTGACCACAACCGCATTCCACAGACTCGAGTTCAAGTGCGTTCATTCGAGTTCATATGCACCATGAATGCAGGGTTCTAATTAGGATGAATGCCGGCTACTAATTGCCTTAGAGTAAAGGTCTTCTAGTTCAGAAAAATGCAACCACGATAGTATTTCTGCAGGAGCGCAGGTATAAAGCATTGAACTATTGTAAAAAAAATATCCGGGATTGTCGTCAAAAAAATGAGCCAGTAATTGATTTAGAAAGTGGGAAGGAGAAGGGAACAAAAATGTTAAGTCGGTAGTCCTGTCGTCACCAGCACAGTAAATTCCATTATCAGGAACATAATGAAACAACACTTCCGATTGTTCGAGTAACATTGCTCGAGCACTTCTAAAACCACACTGACCACAACCGCATTCCACAGTTTAAAGCTTCGAGTTCGCTGCAGTTCATTCCTATATAGGTCGGAACCCGCATTCAACGTTTGCTGGTAGGGCATTAAAGTTTATTCCTCTATGAGTAGATCCGCGATTGCCCGAGCACGGCTAAAACCACACTGACCACAACCGCATTCCACAGTTTAAAGCCTCGAGTTCATTCCTATATAGGTCGGACCCGCATTCTCATTCCTCTATGAGTAGATCCGCATTCCATGATTTCCCGAGCACACTGACCACAACCGCATTCCACAGTTTAAAGCCTCCAGTTCGCTACAGTTTATTCCTATATATAGGTGGAAATGCACATTCAATAATTAACATTAGCAATGAGTGCCTCTTACAGTCGGTGTGTTAGATGCAGTGGTCTATTGTTTGTGCTGAGTGATGACCTTAGTGCTCCTTTGTATCCCATGATAGCAAAGGAGGATGCTAGGTTCATGCGATTGTGTACTTGCGCCTCCACGGTGAGTAGTTCAAAAACTCCAATTCAAGTAGTGCACGATATTGTAATTGCCCGCCCTGACGCTAAACGTAAGAGTAGCATGGCTGCTAACAATGCAAGCGCACCTGCACACCGCAAAAGTGATTCCATTAGTGGCACCCCTGCTAAGCTTCCTAAGCGTCAGGACCATTCACTGTTGAGGGCGCTGCTTACTTCTAGCAATGTGCAACCGTCTAACAGGAACACTCACAACTTGCGCGATATATTTTTAAATAAACATTACCACGACGATGCTGTCGAGGCATGTGGGGCACACAGCTCTTGTGTAAGCAACGAGTCGCCTGCCTTTCAAGCGCCGGTGGCTGCTACCGGAAATGGCCCATCGGCGTCCTTTTCCAAATTGGTGGAGTATGTTTTTCCATTGCCGAATGGAGATTCTACTGCGCCATCGCAAATTTCGTTCGAAGTGAGCGAACTACTTGAAAATGGTCCTGCTAATGTAGATTGCATGTTGGCAGAATTTGAATTGAAAGCTCCCGTGGGGGACGGTACGCTACCAGACCTCGCCGACATCACGAGACAGTTATGGGGTGTAGATGGCTTCGATGTAGTTGTTGGTTCTCCAACAACTACATCTACACCATATACACCTAACGATGTACCCATTGCTGTAGATGTTGTGATGTCTGCTCATACTGACTCCGCACCCATCGATGCTGAGCCGGAGTGGGTAGACTTCACGGATGAGAATTTGCGTGAGATAGATGAGGCAATAGCAAGATGCAATCAGCCTAGACCTGTAGAGGCTCCTCCGCAAGCTGTAGATACCCCCGCGGTAGCTGCAGAATGTGTTGTGGAGCCTCGTGCCGAAAGGCATAACAGGTTGTTGCGTGCCGCCGTGGACATCCGCCTCCAGGAATTAGAACAGCACGAGGCGGCTCTGTCAAGGCTAGATAGGCTGGCGCGATATCAGTGAGAGCAGTTGCGGGTGAGTAGCCGCCAAGTCGGCAATCACTGCCTAATCCGCACCGTGACTGCTCGAAAGTTGAAAATAAGTCAAATTGAAACACTTGTTCGCATTATTTCCAACATATTAAGGATGTTAGATGACTAGGTCAGGCTATTGTTATTGTTTCTTGCCTCTTCTATCCACACCCCCTCCCTCACTTATAACCTGTCTACTTCCCCTCCTGGCCGACGTAATCCAAACGCCCCCATCGTGTCGGCTGGCGCGTATATACCGAGAAGCATTGCCCGCGTGCTAATAGCATTATCGGTACATATTACCAATTTGGATTGCCCTACTGCTACAGTAATAATGCACGTTTGCGAGCAATGTTCTAGCAAATTTACGCGTCGGGATGCCTTGCTGCGGCATCGGCGCCAGAGTTGTCCAAGCAACGTTCCCTATTCGCCTAGTGGTGAGTTTGTTGTTCTCCGTCTCTGATATATATAGTCAACCATGTCGGTCAGTTGCAGATATTCCTATGGATGCTCCTGCGAGGAGGGTATCCAATCTTCGCGCTCCAGAGGTGAGAGAAAGTGCTACGAAGAAAGCTCGACTTAATCCCCCCTCAGGTATATATCAATTGGTAATTATAAAACCGGAGTGATTGACATGTTCGTAGCGAATGCTGCAGGACCATGTACGCCAACTGGACCATGTACGTCAACTGGACCATGTACGTCAACTGGACCGTCTACGCCAAGGAACGTGTCTGTGAGCTCTCGCCCTGGTAAAGATCTAAGTACGTATGAGTGTGTGTGAGTGGGCGGTGTAGTTACGATTGTTGTTACAGACTCCCGCTATTGCTCCGTATGCGACGAGCATGTTCCCGTGCGTGGCTTCGTTGGGCACATGCGAAGTAATCGTCATGCGTTGCGAACCGGGAGGCCAGGCCTGGATGATGGAGTGGCACCCCTGCAGTCAGCCTTTAGGTCCCGGATTGCCACGTACAGAGTTACAACCATAAATTATCATATAATGGTCGAGGAGTTTCTGTTAGAAATTAAAGAAAAAGTGTTGACGTTATTGCGAAGGCAGCTTAAAAATTTAAAGAGCTTAAAGGTGAATTTGGAATTATTTGGATACTTCGTTTTAGAAAGTAAAGGATTGGAAGAAATCAAGTCATTTAACACGCGCAATGAAATTGTAACTTTGGGTACCGACCTGGATGTATTGTATGATAATTTTTGTGGCATCTTGGATGAGAAGGTGTCTGAATTTCAGGAACGGGAATCTGGTAAGTTGATGTGACCTCGACGATTGCTGTATATTAAGAACACTTGAATTGTTGCAGGCTGGGCCCTTAAGCAGTTGCTGTCGTTGGTCGTCGCCGTCAACAAATACAACCCCCTCAGAGCTTCCTCGTACCTACCACTGCCATCATTTATTGAGCGAAAGAAAGCTATTGTCAACGTTCAAAACACTGATGAATACTGTTTCGGGTGGGCGATTTTAGCTGGTATTGTAGAACCTAGCGGACCTCCCCATCGTACGAGTTTTTATCCCGATTGTAGAACTGTTTTGGCGTTAGATGGGTTGGAATTTCCATTAAAATTGCGCGATATTCCGAAATTCGAACAACTTAATCCTCAACTTTCGGTTAACGTGTATGGGTTAGAGTCGCGTTTTGAAAATCGAAAAATGATTTGGGAAGTTGTGGGACCTTTGCATTACTCTGTCATAAAGCGGTTGAAGCACGTTAACTTGCTTCTGTTAACTAATGACGAGGGTGACAGTCATTGCATTTTTCTCGCCTCGTTTCGCAGCAAATAACTGCTAGAAAGGGAGCAAAACATTTTTGTGACGGATGCTTGCATTACTTCCGTACTGAACAGCACTTGCGACAACATATGAAGTTCGATTGTAATCAGGTGTATACCAAAATTCCAACCGATGAGTTGATCGTGGACAAACTTGGTAAAACAATCCCACAAAATATTTTGAAATTTGAAAATTACCATAAACAATTAAAATTACCGTTCGTTGTCTACGCAGATTTTGAGACGATTTTAAAACCTGTACAGGAACCTGATACGCAACCAGACCTCGAGAGTTCGTTTACAGTTAAGACGTGCGAGCATGTGCCTTACTCGTTTGCATATTTTATAAAGTGCTCGTACGACGACAGTCTTTCTAAATTTCAAACGTACCGCGGTGAAGATGCTTCAACTGTTTTTATGGAGCGGTTGGATGCAGACGTTCGTTATTTGTATGACAATTTTTTAAAAAACGTGGTTCCTTTGGCGACGATGACTACTGCGGAACTTCAAAATTACGAGGCTGCTACGTCTTGCCATATATGTGATCGACCCTTTGTGACCGATCAGATTAGGGTGCGAGACCATTGTCACCTGACTGGAGCGTATCGGGGTGCTGCACATTCTATCTGTAATCTAAATTTCAAGTTCCCAATTTTGTGCCTGTCTTTTTCCACAACCTAAATTATGATTCTCATTTGTTCGTCAAACAATTCTCCGTCGATGGCGAACAGATCGATGTGATACCTCAAACGAAAGAAAAATATATATCCTTTGGCAAGCATCTGTTAGTAGATGAAATCGATTTTGGTTACAAAACGCAGAAAGTTTATTTACAAATTAGATTTCTAGACAGTTACCGTTTTATGAATCGATCTTTGAGTACCTTAGCTGATTATTTGGCTGACGATCAGTTTTATGAAATTAAAAGGTTGTTTGGGGACAATGCAAAATTTCAATTAATGAGACAGAAAGGCGTGTTTCCATATTCCTTTGTGGACTCCTTCGAAAAATTGAACCTTGCGAAGTTGCCTTCGAAGGTTCAGTTTTTTGACTCTCTACATGAAGAACACGTCTCTCAAACTGATTACGATCGTGCTGTGTCTGTGTGGAACACCTTCGACTGTCAAACTTTGGGTGACTACTCGGACATTTATTTAAAAGCTGACGTGTTGATTTTGGCAGACGTGTTTGAAAATTTTAGGAAGTTATGTTTGGAAGCATATAAGTTGGACCCTGCCCAATATTATACGGATCCAGGTCTTAGTTGGGACGCTATGTTACGATCTACGGGTGTCAAATTAGAATTATTAACTGACATGGACATGATACATTTTCTCAAAAAGTCAATTAGGGGTGGTATAAGCACATGTATTGGTAGGAAGGCTATTGCCAACAATTGTTTAGTTCCAAATTATGATTCCTCTGAGCCTACATCATTCATTATGTATTTAGACGCTACAAACCTATACGGTTTGCGATGCGTCAGTATTTGCCGCACCGAAATTTTGAATGGCTCGCGGCGGAGGAAGTTGAAAATGTTGGTGTGTTTGAAATTGACGATGAGGCGGATACGGGTTTTATTTTGGAGGTTGATCTGCAGTATCCTGAACACTTGCACGACGACCACAATGATCTACCCTTTTGTCCGGAACTTATTATTCCCCCGGGTGGAAAATATAAATGTCCAAAATTGATTCCAAATTTGTACCATAAGACCAAGTATGTGCTTCATTATCGAAATTTAAAACAATGTTTAGATGCTGGTTTAGTTCTTACAAAAATTCACAGAATTCTTAAATTTATTCAATCGCCCTGGTTGCGCTTATATATTGATATGAATACCGCGTTGCGTAACCGAGCACGAAACGAATTTGAAAAAGATTTTTTTAAGGCTAAAAATAATAGCGTGTACCGAAAGACGATGGAAAATGTCGACAAGCGATCGGACATCAGGTTGGCGAGCACGTGGGACAATGTCGGCAAGAAACTAGGTGCTGCAGCTCTAATTGCCAAAGCAAATTTTAAGGATTCGGTAATTTTTTCTGAAAATTTGATTGCTGTGGAACTTAATAAAACAGTTGTTTTGTATAATAAACCGATCTATGCAGGTTTCACTATTCTGGACTTATCTAAAATCGTAATGTATGACTTTTTTTATATTTTTTTGAAACAAAAATATGGCAATAATGTCTCCCTACTCTATACAGATACTGACTCGCTTGTAATTCACGTACGGACTGACAATTTCTATGAGGACATAAAAACTAATTTAGATCGTTTTGACACTTCAAATTATAAAGACGGTCGACACACACGGTATACCTCAAACCGTATCGGTCGTCGGTAAAATGAAAGACGAGTACGCAGGTGTTCCGGTAGAACAATTTTTTGGAGCCGGTGCTAAGTCCTACTGCGTGGTTGTGGGAGGGAAAGAAGTAAAGAAAGCAAAAGGTGTGCAAAAGGCTGCTGCCAATAAATATCTTACTATGGCAACCTATCGCGACGTTGTTGACAATGTGCGTGGTCAGGTTTTTTGCCAAATGTATGTTTTTCGCTCTCACAAGCACACAGTGTACACTGAACTGAAGAATAAAATTGCGCTATCATATCGGGATGATAAGCGCTATCTTATTCCTCAGTCGAATAACACTCTAGCATGGGGTCATGTAGATATAGGCATGTCAGGTGCTAGACCGTTGGACAGATTACTGGAATTATTGCAAGACGATCAGTAATACTACGCGCGGATCAATAACAGTACATTTTTTTTTTCGTTTACATGGTAATGACAGTTTATTTCTTGCAAAGAGTCTCACGAGATTGGTACGTTTACAGAGGTTTTCTTTTCGTAGATATTTAGACATAATTTGATTTCCTTTGTATGTATAATTAGTTACTATGTAATTGTATCGTAAAATGTTAAGTATACATAATTTAATTTTTTTTGTACAATTTGTTATTATGTAATTGTATCATACTATGTTTGTAAGTAGTTATCATATAACATTCTCATCTAGTTCCAATTTAAATGAAATGTGTAATGTTGTTTAGAAGTAGTAATGCATATCTACAGAAGAACTCACATTGAAATCTGTAATGTTGTTCAGAATTAGTAATGCAGATCTGAAGAAAAACTCACATAGTTGTACCAGTCTATTAATTAAAAAAGATATTTACTACAAAAAATGTTTTATTTTTTGAGAGTACTACATCATTTCTTTAAGTTACACGAGATTGGTTTTAGGTATCCAAGAATTGTGTCGCTTGTCGAATCCCAACCACTTTACATACAATAAGTTTCCTTTCTTCTTCAGGACCCTTTCAACTAGATATACGTCTGAATGTTTTGTTTTTTGCAGTTCATGCTCGTAGAATCCTCCTTTAATTTCGTGACCTTCTTGGTCCGTGAGTCGATAGGTTGTAGGGTTTGTAAGTCGAACTGTAGATATTGTAAATATTTCGTTGCTCCAGCTTGGCGTGTACCCCTTGCTAAATGCCGAACGATACTTGCTAATGCGTACCAAGTCCCCTGTACGAAACTTTTGAGGTTTCGGGTCCACGATCTTTGTGTAACTGTACGCCGTGTTTAACAAAAGTTTTGCATTCTTTAAGTTCACTTGGGCAGGTTTCATTCCTATTGTGCGATGCTTGGTTGTGTTATACTTTGCTACGATCTTGGGTAGGATATCCAACCATTTGTAGGACCCTTGCAGGCTGAACTGCTTCCACATCATGTTCTTCAGTGTGCGGTTGCATCTCTCCACTATGCTGCTCTTCATACTAGAATACGTGCTGTAGTGCTTGATATTGTGCTGCCGCATTAATAGTTGAAAAGCGGTGTTGTAAAACTCTTTCCCCAAATCCGTTCGCAAGTTTTGCGGTGACACCTTTACACTCCTCAACACCTTACCCATGGCAGCTGTTACGTCCTTTCCTGTTTTACGTTTTATGGGATAGGCCCACACATACTTTGAGAAAGCATTAATCACTACCAGAATGTAACGAAAGCCCTTATTGACTTTTGCATAAGGAATCATTTCTACCAAATCCGCTTGATATAAATCGTTCAAGCCTTTTAGGATAACGCGCCTTCTCTTGAAATTTTTTCGTGCTGGTTTGTGGAGTTCGCTAACTATGGCTTCTTTAAGGTTCATTGTCAACTGTTGCTTTCTACACTCCTACGGGACATTTAAGCAGCAGTTGCACGTATAACTTATTGTTTATGGATTCGAATTGCAGTTTATCTCCTCGCCGCAATGTCTTACCGACAAGCGTGTCCTGTGGGATGCCGTTGATGTGTGATACTACCAAAGGTCCGCTGACTTGAACACTTATGATCTCGCCGGTTGTTAACGGAAAAATGTACTCGTTCTGTCCGAAAATTTTGGAATATCCGATTTCATCGTACCCACGCCCCACTAGCAGCAGTGGTACTTCTATATGGAGTTGATTTACATTTTTCACTTTTATAAAGACATGTCTGGGATGCGCTGCGTGGCGCGTGCTATGGTAGTTCCGTCCAAATTTGTTGATGGGCATTACTCTATCGTCGGCTGATGCTTTCTGACCTTACCGCTATTGGCACTCCACGTTTGTACCCCTTAGTAGATTATTTTCGCGTCTCGCAGGGCTTCGGTGATGCGAACTATCTCATTGGAATGACCCGTGTGTCCAGCTGCTTGAGAAGCTATTAATATACGCAACCGATTCACTAATGAGTTGGGATCCTTCCAAGGAACATATTCCACTTTTTTGTCCGTCACTGTTAGTAATCCCTTGCCACGCCGTGGTACCTTTGTCGCTGGTCTGCCGGGAGCTCTTATGGTTGAGGAAGCAGTTAGAGGTCGTACTATTTTCATGTATTTAGACCCTGCGTTACCACTAACTCTTTGTGTGGGGTCGTAGTTTACACGATTTGCGGCGGAACGATCCACTAAATCTAGATATTGCTCTAAATCTGCGTTTTTGTATATATTTGGTTTCTTTTTAAACATCAATTCGTACAATCCTGGAGTGTCTTTGTAGACTATTCTGTTGCCGTTGTCTGTAATAACGATATTTTCACCCTCGAATTTGATTTCTTTATTTCCTATAGCAAAGTTATCTCCCTCTATGTCGAATCGGACTCCGTAGTGCAAATCGTACTTGTCCTCAGTATCTCGTATCATTCCTTCCACGTATGTGCGAGCTAACCCTTGAAATTGTTCTAAATATTGACCAAGAACTTCCGGTGCCAGCATTTGTTGGATGGTTTCTCTGGCCGCTTGTACAGCACTTTCTTCTGCTGCCGCCTCAGCAACCTCTGTTTGCAACTGCTCATCGTATTCCTCTACTGGTTCACTCTCGGATAACACATGCGCTTGCAAAAATCGAGGTGTGGAGGTGCGTGATGGCCCCGGTGTAGAGGTGTATGATGGCCCCGGTATGGAAGTGTGTGACGATCCCGGAAGGTTTTTCGCAGAAACTTGGCCTGGAGTGGTTATCGCTCGCGGACGGGGCAAAGTAGAGGGAGTGGATACTCTACGTTTAATTGTTATTGGCACATAATCCGCTTTTGGTTCGCCCACTGGCACACCTTCTTGCTTTATAGTTGTCAGCAATTCGGTGAGCGGTTTGGAAAGAGGTTTAAATTGCTCAGCTAAAATCGACTGGGATTGGGCGATGTCTGCTTTTAAAGCTGCATATTTACGTCTAACGGATTGTCGGGTTTTGATAAGTTTCCTGGCTAAACGCTTATCCATGTTGCAACTCCTTCATTTGTTGGTAAACTACTACCTTCCCTTCTTTACCTGCTGTCTATATATTAAAGTAATTGTCGAAACCTTTTCTATATCGTCCCGCGTTGGTTTCGTTTTCTTTATCGATCACTAAAAATCCGTGATCCTCATTCCAACAATAAGAGCACAATGCTTTAAACTTGTCGAATGACATGTCCGTGTTGACATGATCGTCGTAAATGTGCTTTAGATTGGTGTTGTCTTGTTGGAATATGATGACGAGATTTGCATTATCTCTTATGAGCTGCTTAGGAATAGATGAATACGTCTGACATAGATAAAAACAATCTATGTTTCGGTGACGTCCGAAACAAAAATAATCTCGAATTATGCTTTGCGTCTCGTAAGCTACGTCGTCAAAAACTATCACGGAATGTTCTTTTGCTTCCTGGGGTTTGATCACCTCACAATCGTTACTATATTCGAAGAATCCAATGTCTCTCAATGGTTGAAAGACTACTCTCAGATAATTATATTTGGGTTGATCGAGTGTTTTCGAATATATATAAAGGTGTCCGAATCGCAACCCATTTCGATGCACTAGTAAACTGATCATGAGGTTGGTTTTTCCAGATCCGGATCGACCTATGACCACACATCGTTTACATCCTTTACCCAGTAAAGCGCTGTGCTTTCTGTAAGTCTCGGATATGGAATTTATTGTGTGATTTACTACCGGCAAGGAACACCCTTGCTTCACTATTTTGACGTTTTCCATTGTTTTCGCTCGGAAGGAAACTGCGCTCTACCCGCCGTGCGTTCTCGTTATATTTGTTAATTCCGTTTGAAGAACATCAGTCGTGTGTAAGTCTTTAAGATGAAAGCTACTAAGCGTAAACAAACCAGTCATCACCGAACCGCCAAGCGAAAAGGTCACGGTTTCCTGAATACCCTTATTGACAAATTACCCTTTGAACTACACATACCAGGGTACAAGTTTTGCGGACCTGGTACCCGACTTAAAAAACGTCTTTCTCGAGGCGATCGAGGAAGGAATCCTCTGGACGAGGCCTGCAAGCAACACGACATCGCATACTCACAATCTAGCGATCTTTCGACACGTCACGCGGCAGATAAAGTTCTAGCAGAGAAAGCTTGGGAACCTGTTAAAGCCAAAGACTCTACTCTTGGGGAAAGAGCTGCAGCCCTTGCTGTTACTGGAATTATGAAAGGAAAGACGAAAGTCGGAATGGGTGTGAAACGGAAGCGTACACGGCGAACGCATTCCAAACGGGTCGGTATCACAGTCCGCTCGCATTCAGGAGGAGCTTTAAAAACAAGGAGGAGGCGGAAGCGGTCAAGAGTACTACCTCTTCCGAAGAGAGGAGGCATATTGCCGCTTGTACCCATACTTGCTGCATTAGGAGCATTGGGATCCCTCGGAGGTGGTGCTGCAGCAGTCGCTAAAGCAGTGGGAGACTCAAAGGCTGCTAAAAAGAATCTCCAGGAAAAGGAGCGACATAACAAAGCTATGGAATCCATTGCTCGCGGAAAAGGGTTATATCTACGACCGTATCAGTCAAAAAACTACCGTTGAAGCTGCCGCGCCGCGCGTTAACCAACATCGATATTACAGACTACGTTAAACGCCTAGAAATTCCACACTTTAGGGGAATATTTATGCGGGATGCCCTGCCTATCAAGATTCGTAAACGAGAATGTGGTGTCACTAACTTGGACGATGATGTAGGACCTGGCACGCATTGGACGGCTTACGTAAAAGTGGATACCTTTGTTCTGTATTTCGATAGCATCGGTCGCTTACAACCTCCAACCGAATTAGTAAAATACTTTCGTAGCGATGGTGGCAATAACACGATCACGTATAATTCTAATAGATATCAACGACTCATGTCATACACATGCGGTCACCTGTGTCTCAAATTTCTATATAACTTTGCCAAACCGCTTTTGTCGACAGTTTAAGTGTTGCGCTTTATCATGTCTAGTATATTCACTCTGACAGGTGATTCATCAATCCTTACTGCGAATTTTGACCCCCCTATTTTCTTAGACGACGGTAGCGAATATGTTTTGGGGTTGTTAAGTTTCGAAACCTACAATACTATTGCTAACATTAGACCTCCCAACAATGAATTTCATCTCGTCGGACTACCTCATATTACTATACCTGAGGGTGCATACGACTTTCTGAATAACCAACTTGAGTCTAGCGGAAGTAATGGGCGGGTGCTGCAACGCGGAAACAACAGCACCTTAAAAACCGAAATAAAATCGAACGTTCCAATCGACTTTACATGTGACAATACTATCCGAGACATGTTGGGATTTGACAGCAAAATTTATGATGCGAATATGTGGCATGCAGGTGAACATGTTACGAAAATTTTGAACATTAACTCCATCCTTATCCACTGCAATATCACTGTCGGTTCCTATAAAAATGGTAAGCCTGGCCACATCGTTCATCAATTCTTCCCCATAGTGCCGCCTGGGTACAAAATAGTGGAAACACCTAACCCTGTCATTTACCTACCGATCAGCACGAGACAGATCACTAAAATAACTGTTAAAATACTGGACCAGACTGATACCCCCGTCAGTTTTAGTAAGGAAACCGTCACGGTAACATTGCATTTAAAGAAGTTATTATGGGTTTTCGATTCAACCCTTCACCCTACCATGTCCAACCCAGTTCGTATAAGAGACGTTGTCCACAGCCTTGTAAAATCAGTTCAGCTTCGTCCGCCGAGCAGTTAACAAAGGCAAACAGAGACTTCTTGCGATCGTTGGGTTTTAAAGTGCTGCCATGAGTATTCTAAATATTGGGGAACGTGTCCTCGTCGACAACTCGATCGTTAGCAATCAGTTGCACACCCATCAACCGTATACAAACCGTTTCGACTATAACGATGAAATTCGAATTCCAATTCCTGAAGATATGTCAACTCTTCCAGGTTTGAGCTATCTATACATAGAGGGAAAATTACGGAAAGCAACCGGTGAAGTTACGACGGCTAAATTTCTTAACAATGGGTTGGCTCACTTATTTAGCGAAATCCGATACGAAATCAATGGTGTCGTTGTCGATTCTGTTACCAAACCTGGTATTACATCTACTCTTAAGGGATATGTGTCCTACAGTTCTGATGATGTTAAAAAGCTTCAAAATTCTGGTTGGTTGTACGCCGCCAATACTCACATTACCGATGCACAGGGCAACTTCAGTGCCTGCATACCGTTGAGAATGCTGCTAGGCTTTTCCGAAGATTATGGAAAAGTAATACTTAACATCCGACAAGAGCTTGTCCTGATTCGCAGCAATACCGATGCCGACGCCGTATTCAGTGCTACCGTAGGAGAGACTGCTAAAGTTACGATTGACAAGCTGTATTGGAAAGTTCCACATGTCACTCCAGGTCTTGCTCAAGAATTATCTCTAACCAAATACATTGACAAAAATATCGACACACAAGTAGCGTTTCGCAGCTGGCAACTTCATATCATACCAGGCGTTAATGCCGTGACTCAACATTCTCATGCCATTGCAACAACCACCAAATTACAAACCCCCAGATATGTCATCGTAGGTTTTCAGACGGAACGTTCGAGGCTCATTTCTCAGGACAATAGTCATTTCGACAAAATTAATCTTACAAATTTTAGAGTTTATCTCAACACCGAACGTTTCCCCTATGATAATTTAAATAACAATTATGGTCTGAATCATTACGCCACATTATACGAAATGTATTCCAAGTTTCAATCGTCCTATTATAACAAGACTGACAAGCCTTGGTTCACGCCCAATGAGTTTGTCGACAAAGCACCCATTGTTGTAATCGACTGCTCCCATCAAAAGGACTACCTCCACGCGAACGCTGTAGTTTTTCGAGTTGAATTTGAAACTTTCGCAAACGTGCTAGCCAACACAACCGCGTATTGTCTCGTTCTTCATGATCGAGTTTTTAAGTACAACGCTCTGACAAAAGCAGTAAAACAATTGTAATACTTCGAAGCAGGTCTTTTTTTGCATTGTACTCCTACTGCCGTCTACTTTCTGATTATTGAAAAAAATATAATATTAAAAAAAATTGACTCGACTGGGATTCGAACCCAGATCTCCTGAGGCGCAGTGTCTAGAATTCCCTTTAATGCATATAATGCTCCCCAGGCGTCATACCATTAGACCACCGAGTCCTTAAACTATTTAATGAAAAACGGCGATGACCTTCGGGATAATCAAAAGTATAAAAGGTTGCGCATTATCATGGTCTCGTTAATTGTTTTATAACTTACGTCAAGTTCGCACACTATTCGTTTACGTATAAAATAATGGATGGGACTCCAACTGACGATTCTTCACATGAAATCACATTAAAGCACGCTGTAAAGTTGTGCTGTGCTTTCTGGTTTGAAGATGCAAAAAACAATTTAGATAAAATAGTGAGAAATTCCTCGGGACTCAGAAATTTAGACTTGGAATTTGACGCGTATGTAGTGACTGCTATGGCTGGCGATAGCCAAAATCAACAAGAAAAACGGAAACGACTGATTGCCAATTTGGAAAAAAACATTTTAAAATATTTTGCCAGAGAAGGAAATACATCGCTGACGCTGGATGTGGACTACCACCCAAAGCATCCCTTTGCTGAAATGCTGGAAGAACGTGTCTCAGTATTCGATCTACCGTGTAAATCTACAACGAAAATTAACTCTACACCAACCGGCATGTTCACACTTCAAGTTAGGAGTGGATATGGCTCGCTCTTCTGGAGATATATTTCAAATATTGATCACCTGTAACATTTAACTAAATATAATTTTTAAATGGTTTACTTTTTTATTTTGATTTGACTTTGAGTTGAAGGCTAAGGTGATTTTCAACATCACATCATTTTCAAGGATGAACTCTAACACCTCCCACTACTCGACCTTGATTTCAAAGTGAAACTCTAGAACCTCCTCCCACCAAAAAAAGAAAAAATCTACAAAACGGTGCGGCTGTTGACTAGTATCGGTCTGAACGAACAAATTTGTGAAAAGAAGGAAAATGAAGAAGAGTGTGCAGTTTGACGACTCGAAGAATCAGATGTACAATCTGCATACGTGGGCGTATGCGTATAAAGAAGCTCGGAGAGGAGTCTGGCAACAAGAAGCTATGGATAAGATGAGGTTCAAGCGGAGGATCCTTAATGTGGAAGAGGTATTGGGAAACGTCTTCAGCTCAAAACATAGGGATAAATTATACGTAGAACGATATTCAGCCTTTGCAGATCATTAGATTGTACATTGTTAGATTATATATTGTTTGTAAATAAAAAAACAGAATAAAATTTAAATGTTGTTTTATTATTCCATTAAGTAATGATTATATATATGGTAAACATTAGATAAAGCACAATAGCAACAAGTTTTAGCATGATACATGCAAAGGGGTTGTGTTGGACTGAGTGGTGGTTGCTCCGCAATTTCAATGATTGGTGTTGAGGTGTAGCGTTTCAGAAACTCAGCCTTTTCTCTCCCTTTGACATATATCAGTTCAGCGTCCCGCAGAAAGCGTCGCAATATGGTGGGGAACAGGTATGCAGGTGTAAATCCATCCTTCCAGGCTATGCAATGATGGTTTTCCATTAACCAACGGGCTTGCTTTGGCAAATTCTGAGGCAGTGCTTCGAAAGGAAAGGGTTGTTTGAACACGTGGTGTGCAATACTGGTTCCATCGTAAGCAGCAAATTCCTTTGGAGTGAAATTCTTGTCGGTTGTTTTGAATCCTTGAATATCGATAACCAATTTCATGTTGCCTCAGAGAACTAGCTGAACGGCTAAAGGTACTGGCGCACTAACACTTGTCAAGACACAACAAAGTTATGGTCGGATAACTAGCTGGACGGCAAAGTAATACTACCCCCCCACTCTCCATGATAAAACTTGCGCAGAAGAGTTACACCTGCTTGACCACTCTCGTCAGAGCATTGTACGTATTATAAGTAGTAGTTTCTTCAGTAAAAAACTTTAACAAATAAACATTACATACTATAATATAATAATATAAAAAAATATAAATACTAGCTTAACTAGTAACATTTTCTTCTTTAGTTTCTTTCGCTCTAGTTTCTTCTTTAGTTTTTTCTTCATCTTCTTCTTCTATAAATTTGTTTACTTCACTTAGCTGATGATGTAACCCGAGACCTTCCATCAGATTTACAAAGAGCCTTCGATTTATCACATTATGTAGAAACAATTGACATACTTCTGCTCCATTTTCATATAATCTTTCTCTCGTGTGCAACTCTTCATCGGTATATCCGCTCCGCCCCATACCATACACAACTTCATGTCCTGCGTCGAATGCTAAGTCCTCACACAAACCTTGCAGATTTCCTATGGCGCTGCGCACATCTGTAGCTGGCGCTCGAGCAGCCTCCGCGTAACACATCCACATTACGACGACAGTTGCTGCCCAATTGCTTCTAGTTCAATGTCACACCTAACACTGTCGCTAGCAAACGTCAGCAGTTCGTACAGACACAGAGCTTTCTCCGACAATTCGTCAAAGTTTTGTAACGTAACGTGTAGATTTTGAATATAATCCCCAGGTTGAGTTAGCGCTCGCGTTATTGCTGTTGAATAAAATTGAGGAAACTTTAAGTTCTTCAATTGTGCTAGTTTTCGTTTAATTAGAGTGCGAACTCTGTACAGCTCTTCCACAGTTTCTCTCCCCAGGTAAACATCCGATCCGTCCTGACCCTGTATGCGTAACACCTTCACCGCTTGAATCGTTGTGAATGATAGGAGTATGGGTCCCAACTGAAGCGGTGGCCACTGTCCAGCTCCGGAATAAAAATAATTTGTTATAATTCCCTCATTTTCTAACAGGATTCCCCACTCGGTTTCCAGCAGCTGAACCCAATTATTGTGATTTCCACGTATTTGTATTACTGGTACAAATCCACCGCTGGTTTGTAGACCCACACATACAAACTTAGTCTGTGAATTATTTAATCTATATGTACTACTGCCAAGGAGCACTGGACACTGTTGCGGTTTAAACTTCGTGACACCATCGAACACTGTTTGCCCGCTCTTCACTAAGCCAAGAACTTTGGTAATGGTTTCCATTCTTAGTTGCACTGAATAAGAAGATGTTCTGCGATTCCTACTCTTGCCTGCTCTTTTTTTTATCTACTTTTCGAAGGTAGTGGTAGAAGGGAGTTACAAGGTTGCCCACGGTCACGGTCAAGTAGGAGGAGTACCAAAACTAGTGGTGGGGGGAAAATTGGTCAGTTAGAAATAGCATTTCAACGAAGTAGCAGTTAAGCGAATCGAGTGTGCGTAGAAGCGTTAGAGTAAACTATAATGCCGATGGATAAATTTGGAAGGCATCATCTTGGCCATCCCTCAGATCATTCCACTGATCCTCCTCCTCAACTGTTTCTTTTCGAGAACTTGGCGGATTTTTACTATGAAAAGGACATACACTCTACAAGTCTAGGAGTTAACCCTGAAGGCTGGTATATTCTACTATCCGGTAAATTAAACTATACAGTTCAATTCGCTGAGGCTGTTATATCATCTGTCAATACGAATCCTGCAACTCCTACAATTATTTTGAATGATAGCCATCTTAGCGCTACAGAGTTGACTGGAAAGACCCTGAAAAGGGATGACGTGCTGACATTTAAAGCAGTCAACGACATTCCTGTTATGTATGTGGAATTTCATCTCAGGGCTCCCATTCTAGTGGAGTCGCCCGGTCAACCTTGAACAGCTATTCCCCCCTCTCATTCTGGATTACCAACTATATAAGCGTGTCACAACCTTACAGAGTAACAGTCGCTAGTTTTCATTTAACCATGTGTCTCGAAGTATTTCCGCCATACCTCCGCCGATACGAGCACCGCATCCAGACCTACAAAAACTGGACTGGTGTCATACCTGCAGCCTCGCTTGCACGGGTTGGATTTTTCTACCTTCAAGACAGCGATGAAGTGTAGTGCTTTTGTTGTGAAATTCGTATCCACAAATGGGTACCGGAAGATGATCCTCTAGAGGAACATTTGTGCTGGTCCGAACATTGCGTCTTTGCGAAGATGTGTAAAAAGTTGCAACAATTACAAAACGAGTTAGAAGAGGTCAAACATTTTTTGGTTGCGGATCCACTTAACATAAGTGATGCCTTACAAAAAATTAGTGCACTAGACTTGACAATTCCTAATTAATTTATTTATACTTAATAAATGAATTTATAACACTTTTTTCGTTTTTATTAATTGTCGTTGTTCCTTTAGCCGTCTTCACAAGTACATTCTTCTACCCCAACGAGCGAGCATCATTTCAACAATATGAATCTCACAACCCCCGCAGTTCGTGGAGGTTCTTGTTTGAAAGGGTTTGGAACAAGGTTAAGTCAAGGTAACCATCCAAATACGATTTAGCCTTGAACTTAAAAGCAGAGGTCCTTGAACTTAAAAGCTGAAGTCCTTGACTTTAAATATTTTTTTCTTTGGAGTATTCTGAGACAAGGTCAGGTCAAGGTTGCCCCCCCCCACCACTCGACCCACCACCTCCCACCAACACTTAGCCTTGACCTTAATATTTATGGTGGTGGGAGGTGGCGGGTCGAGTGGTGGGGGGTGGCAACCTTGACCTGACCTTGTCTCAGAACACTCCAAAACACCCTACTGGGATGGTAGGGACATATGGGGCATTTAGGACGTCTGGGACGTTAGGGACATATGGAACATCTAGGACGCCTAGGACATTAGGTACATATGGGACATATGTGACATGTGGAAAATCTGGGACGTCAGGGACGTTAGGGACATATGGGGCATTTAGGACGCCTGGGACATCAGGGACATATGGGACATATGGGACATCTGGGACGTTAGGGACATATAGGACATCTAGGACGTCTGGGACGTTAAGGACATATGGAACATCTAGGACGTCTGGGATGTCTAAGACGTTAGGGACATACGGGACGGCTGGGACGTCTGGGATGGTAGAGACATATGGGACATTTAGGACGTCTGGGACGTTAGGGCCATATGGAACATCTAGCACGCCTAGGACATTAGGAACATATGGGACATATGGGAAATATTGGACATCTGGGACGCCTGGGACATTAGGGATATATGGGACATATGCTACACCTGGGACGGCTGGGACGTTAGGGACATATAGGACATCTAGGACGTCTGGGACGTTAATGACATATGGGACATCTAGGACGTCTGGGATGTCTAAGACGTTAGGGACATACGGGACTGCTGGGACGTCTGGGATGGTAGAGACATATGGGACATTTAGGACGTCTGGGACGTTAGGGCCATATGGAACATCTAGGACGCCTAGGACACTAGGGACATATTGGACGTCTGGCACGTTAGGGACATATGGGACATCTGGGACGTCTGGGACGTTAAGGACATATGGGACATTTAGAAAGTCTGAAACGTTAGGGACATACGGAACATCTGGGACGTCTGGGACGCAAGGGACATATGGGGCATTTAGGACGTCTGGGACGTTAGGGACATATGGCACATCTAGGACGCCTGGGACATTAGGGACATATGAGGCATATGGGACATTTGGGACGTCTGGGACGTTAGGGACATATAGGACATCTAGGACGTGTGGGACGTCTGGGACGTTAAGGACATATGGGACATTTAGGACGCCTGGGACATTAGGGACATATGGGACATATGGGACATCTGGGACGCCTGGGACATTAGAGACATATGGGACATATGGGACATATGGGACGTCTGGGACGTTAGGGACATATGGGACATCTGGGACGTCTGGGACATTAAGCACATATGGGACATCGACGACGTCTGGGACGTCTGGAACGTTAAGGACATATGGGACATTTAGGACGCCCGGGACATTAGGGACATATGAAACATATGGGACATCTGGGACGTCTCGGACGTTAAGGAGATATGGGACATCTAGGACGTCTGGGCCGTCTGGGACGTTAAGGACATATTGGACATTTAGGACGTCTGGGACATTAGGGACATATGGGACATCTGGGACGACTGGGACATTAGAGACATATAGGACCTATGGGACATCTGGGACGTCTGGGACGTCTGGGTCGTTAGGGACATATAGGACATCTAGGACGTCTGGGACGTTAGGGACATATGGGACATCTGGGACGTCTGGGATTTTATGGACATATGGGACATCTAGGACGTTTGGGACGTCTGGGACGTTAAGGACATATGGGTCATTCAGGACGCCTGGGACATTAGGGGCATATGGGACATATGGGACATCTGGGACGACTGGGACATTAAAGACATGGACCTATGGGACATCTGAGACGTCTGGGACATTAGGGACATTTATGACATCTAGGACGTCTGGGACATTAGGGACATATGGGACATCTAGGATGTCTGGGACGTCTGGGACGTTAGGGACATACGGAACAGCTGGGACGTCTGGGACGTTAGGGACATATGGGACATTTAGGACGCCTGGGACATTAGGGTCATATGAAACATATGGGACATCTGGGACGTCTCGGACGTTAAGGACATATGGGACATCTAGGACGTCTGGGACGTCTGGGACGGAAGGACATATGGGACATCTAGGACATCTGGGCCGTCTGGGACGTTGACGTATTGGACATTTAGGACGCCTGGGACATTAGGGACATATGGGACGTATGGGACATCTGGGACGACTGGGACATTAAAGACATATAGGACCTATGGGACATCTGGGACGTCTGGGACGTCTGGGACGTTAGGGACATATATGACATCTAGGACGTCTGGGTCGTTAGGGACATATGGGACATCTGGGACGTCTGGGACGTTAAGGACATATGGGACATCTAGGACGTCTGGGACGTCTGGGACGTTAAGGACATATGGGTCATTTAGGACGCCTAGGACATTAGGGGCATATGGGACATATGGGACATCTGGGACGACTGGGACATTAAAGACATATAGGACCTATGGGACATCTGGGACGTCTGGGACGTCTGGGACGTTAGGGACATATAGGACATCTAGGACGTCTGGGACGTTAGGGACATATGGGACATCTAGGACGTCTGGGACGTCTGGGACGTTATCGACACACGGGACAGTTGGGACGTCTGGGACGCAAGGGACATATGGGGCATTTAGGACGTCTGGGACGTTAGGGACATATGGCACATCTAGGACGCCTGGGACATTAGGGACATATGAGGCATATGGGACATTTGGGACGTCTGGGACGTTAGGGACATATAGGACATCTAGGACGTGTGGGACGTCTGGGACGTTAAGGACATATGGGACATTTAGGACGCCTGGGACATTAGGGACATATGGGACATATGGGACATATGGGACATCTGGGACGCCTGGGACATTAGGGACATATGGGACATATGGGACATATGGGACGTCTGGGACGTTAGGGACATATGGGACATCTGGGACGTCTGGGACATTAAGCACATATGGGACATCGACGACGTCTGGGACGTCTGGAACGTTAAGGACATATGGGACATTTAGGACGCCCGGGACATTAGGGAAATATGAAACATATGGGACATCTGGGACGTCTCGGACGTTAAGGACATATGGGACATCTAGGAAGTCTGGGACGTCTGGGACGTTAAGGACATATGGGACATCTAGGACGTCTGGGCCGTCTGGGACGTTAAGGACATATAGGACATTTAGGACGTCTGGGACATTAGGGACATATGGGACATCTGGGACGACTGGGACATTAGAGACATATAGGACCTATGGGACATCTGGGACGTCTGGGACGTCTGGGTCGTTAGGGACATATAGGACATCTAGGACGTCTGGGACGTTAGGGACATATGGGACATCTGGGACGTCTGGGACTGTACGGACATATGGGACATCTAGGACGTTTGGGACGTCTGGGACGTTAAGGACATATGGGTCATTTAGGACGCCTGGGACATTAGGGGCATATGGGACATATGGGACATCTGGGACGACTGGGACATTAAAGACATGGACCTATGGGACATCTGAGACGTCTGGGACATTAGGGACATATGGGACATCTAGGATGTCTGGGACGTCTGGGACGTTAGGGACATACGGGACAGCTGGGACGTCTGGGACGTTAGGGACATATGGGACATTTAGGACGCCTGGGACATTAGGGTCATATGAAACATATGGGACATCTGGGACGTCTCGGACGTTAAGGACATATGGGACATCTAGGACGTCTGGGACGTCTGGGACGGAAGGACATATGGGACATCTAGGACATCTGGGCCGTCTGGGACGTTGACGTATTGGACATTTAGGACGCCTGGGACATTAGGGACATATGGGACGTATGGGACATCTGGGACGACTGGGACATTAAAGACATATAGGACCTATGGGACATCTGGGACGTCTGGGACGTCTGGGACGTTAGGGACATATATGACATCTAGGACGTCTGGGTCGTTAGGGACATATGGGACATCTGGGACGTCTGGGACGTTAAGGACATATGGGACATCTAGGACGTCTGGGACGTCTGGGACGTTAAGGACATATGGGTCATTTAGGACGCCTAGGACATTAGGAACATATGGGACATATGGGACATCTGGGACGACTGGGACATTAAAGACATATAGGACCTATGGGACATCTGGGACGTCTGGGACGTCTGGGACGTTAGGGACATATAGGACATCTAGGACGTCTGGGACGTTAGGGACATATGGGACATCTAGGACGTCTGGGACGTCTCGGACGTTATCGACACACGGGACAGTTGGGACGTCTGGGACGTTAGGGACATATGGGAAATTTAGGACGTCTGGGACGTTAGGGACATATGGAATATCTAGAACGCCTGGGACATTAGGGACATATGGGACATATGGGACATCTGGGACGTCTGGGACGTTAAGGATATATGAGACATCTGGGACGTCTGCGAAGTTAAGGACGTATGGGACATCCAAGACGTCTGGGACGTCTGGGACGTTAAGGACATATGAGACTTTTAGGACGCCTGGGACATTAGAAGCATATGGGACATGTGGAACATCTGGGACGCCTGGGACATTAGGGACATATGGGACATATGGCACATCTGGGACGTCTGGGACGTTAGGGACGTGTGGGAGGTCTGGGACGTCTGGGACGTTAAGGACTTATTGGACATCTAGGACGTCTGGGACGTCTGGGACGTTCAGAACATATAGGACATTTAGGACGCCTGGGACATCAGGGACATATGGGACATCTAGGACATCTGGGACGCCTAGGACATTAAGGACATATGGGACAGCTGGGACGTCTGGGACGTTAGGTACATATGGAACATCTAGGTCGCCTAGGACATTAGGGACATATGGGACATATGGGACATCTGGGACGTCTGGGACGTTAGGGACATATGGGACATCTAAGACGTCTGGGACGTTAAAGACATATGGTACATCTAGGACGTCTGGGACGTCTGGGACGTTAAGGACATATGGGACATTTGGGACGCCTGGGACATTAGGGACATATGGGACATCTGGGACGGCTGTGACGTTAGGGACATATAGGACATCTAGATACTTCTGGGACGTTAAGGACATATGGGACATCTAGGACGCCTGGGTCGTCTAAGACGTTAGGGACATACGGGACGGCTGGGACGTCTTGGTTGGAAGGGACATATGGGACATTTAGGACGCCTGGGACGTTAGGGACATATGGAACATCTAGGACGCCTAGGACATTAGGGACATATGGGACATATGGGACATATTGGACATCTGGGACGTCTGGCACGTTAGGGACATATGGGACATCTTGGATATCTGGGACGTTAAGGACATATGGGACATTTAAGACTGCTAAAACGTTAAGGACATATGGAACATCTGGGACGTCTGGGACGTTAGGGACATATGGGACCTTTAGGACGTCTGGGACGTTAGGGACTTATGGAACATCTAGGACGCCTGGGACATTAGGAACATATGAGACATATGGGACATCTGGGACGTCTGGGACGTTAGCGACATATAGGACATCTAGGACGTCTGGGACGTTAAGGACATATTGGATATCCAGGACGTCTGGGACGTCTGGGACGTTAGGGACATACGGGACAGCTGGGACGTCTGGGACGTTAGGGACATACGGGACACTTTGGACGTCTTCGACGTTAGGGACATATAGAATATCTAGAACTCCAGGGACATTAGGGACATATGGGACATATGGGACATCTTGGACATCTGGGACGTTAGGGACGTTAGGGACATCTAGGACGTCTGGGACGTCTGGGACTTTAGGGACATATGTGACATTTAGGACGCCTGGGACATTAGGGACATATGGGACATATGGGACATCTGGGACGCCTGGGACATTAGGAACATATAAGACATATGGGACATCTGGGACGTCTGGGACGTTAGGGACATATGGGACATATGGGACGTCTGGGACGTTAGGGACATATGGGACATCTGGGACGTCTGGGACGTTAAGGACATATGAGACATCTAATACGTCTGGGACGTCTATGACGTTAGGGACATACGGGACAGCTAGGACGTCTGGGATGGCAGGGACATATGGGACATTTAGGACGTCTGGGACGTTAGGGACATATGGAACATCTAAAACGCCTAGGACATTAGGGACAAATGGGACATATGGGACATCTGGGACGTCTGGGACGTTAGGGATATATGGGACATCTAGGACGTCTGGGATGTCTGGGACGTTAAGGACATATGGGACATCTAGGACGCCTGGGACATTAGGAACATATAAGACATATGGGATATCTGGGACGTCTGGGACGTTAGGGACATATAGGACATCTAGGACGTCTGGGACGTTAGGGACATATGGGATATCTAGGACGTCTGGGACGTCTGGGACGTTAGAGACATACGGCACAGCTGGGACGTCTGGGAAGTTAGGGACATATAGGACATATGGGACATCTGGGACGCCTGGGTCATTAGGGACATGTGGGACATATGGGACATCTGGGACGGCTGGGACGTTAAGGACATATGGGACATCTAGGACGTCTGGGACATTAGGGACATATGGGACATCTAGGACGCCTGGAACGTTAGGAACATATAAGACATATGGGATATCTGGGACGTCTGGGACGTTAGGGACATATAGGACATCTAGGACGTCTGGGACGTTAGGGACATATGGGATATCTAGGACGTCTGGGACGTCTGGGACGTTAGAGACATACGGCACAGCTGGGACGTCTGGGACGTTAGGGACATATAGGACATATGGGACATCTGGGACGCCTGGGTCATTAGGGACATGTGGGACATATGGGACATCTGGGACGGCTGGGACGTTAAGGACATATGGGACATCTAGGACGTCTGGAACGTCTAAGACGTTAGGGACATTCGGGACGGCTGGGACGTTAGGGACATATAGAACATCTAGGACGCCTAGGACATTAGGGACATATGGGACATATGAAACATTTAGGACGCCTGGAACATTAGGGACATATGGGACATATGGAACATCTGGGACGCCTGGGACATTAGGGACATATAAGACGTATGGGACATCTGGGACGTCTGGGACGTTAGGGACATATGGAACATCTGGGACGTCTGGGACGTTAAGGACATATGGGACATCTAGGACGTCTGGGACGTCTAAGACGTTAGGGACATACGGGACAGCTGGGACGTCTGGGATGGTAGGGACATATGGGGCATTTAGGACGTCTGGGACGTTAGGGACATATGGAACATCTAGGACGCCTAGGACATTAGGGACATATGGGACATATGGGGCATCTGGGACGCCTGGGACATTAGGGACATATGGGAAATATGGGACACCTGGGACGTCTGCGACGTTACGGACATATGGGACGTCTGAGACGTCTGGGACGTTAAGGACATATGGGACATCGAGGACGTCTGGGACGTCTGGGACGTTAAGGACATATGGGACATTTAGGACGCCTGGGACATTAGGGACATATGGGACATATAGAACATCTGGGACGTCTAGGACGTTAGGGACGTTAGGGGCATATGGGACATTTGGGACGTCTGGGACGTTAGGGACATATGGGACATCCGGGACGTCTGGGACGTTAAAAACATATGGGACATCTGGGACGTCTGAGACGTTAGGGACATATGGGACATCTGGGACGTCTGGGACGTTAAAAACATATGGGACATCTGGGACGTCTGAGACGTTAGGGACATATGGGACATCTGGGACGTCTGGGACGTTAAAAACATATGGGACATCTGGGACGTCTGAGACGTTAGGGACATATGGGACATCCGGGACGTCTGGGACGTTAAAAACATATGGGACATCTGGGACGTCTGAGACGTTAGGGACATATGGGACATCTGGGACGTCTGGGACGTTAAAAAGATATGGGACATCTGGGACGTCTGGGATGTTAAGGAAGTATGGGACATCTAGGACATCTGGGACGTTCGGAACATATGGGACATTTGGGACGTCTGGGACGTTAGGGACATATGGGACATCTGGGACGTTAAGCACATATGGGACATCGACGACGTCTGGGACGTCTGGAACGTTAAGGACATATGGGACATTTAGGACGCCCGGGACATTAGAGACATATGAAACATATGGGACATCTGGGACGTCTCGGACGTTAAGGACATATGGAACTTCTAGAACGTCTGGGACGTCTGGGACGTTAAGGACATATGGGACATCTAGGACGTCTGGGCCGTCTGGGACGTTAAGGACATATTGGACATTTAGGACGTCTGGGACATTATAGACATATGGGACATATGGGACATCTGGGACGACTGGGACATTAGAGACATATAGGACCTATGGGACATCTGGGACGTCTGGGACGTCTGGGTTGTTAGAGACATATAGGACATCTATGACGTCTGGGACGTTAGGGACATATGGGACATCTGGGACGTCTGGGACGTTACGGACATATGGGACATCTAGGACGTTTGGGACGTCTGGGACGTTAAGGACATATGGGTCATTTAGGTCGCCTGGGACATTAGGGGCATATGGGACATATGGGACATCTAGGACGACTGGGACATTAAAGACATATAGGACCTATGGGACATCTGGGACGTCTGGGACGTCTGGGACATTAGGGACGTATGGGACATCTAGGACGTCTGGGACGTCTGGGACGTTAGGGACATACGGGACAGCTGAGACGTCTGGGACGTTAGGGACATATGGGACATTTAGGACGCCTGGGACATTAGGGACATATGAAACATATGGGACATCTGGGACGTCTCGGACGTTAAGGACATATGGGACATCTAGGACGTCTGGGACGTCTGGGACGTAAGGACATATGGGTCATTTAGGACGCCTGGGACATTAGGGGCATATGGGACATATGGGACATCTGGGACGACTGGGACATTAAAGACATGGACCTATGGGACATTTGGGACGTCTGGGACATTAGGGACATTTATGACATCTAGGACGTCTGGGACATTAGGGACATATGGGACATCTAGGATATCTGGGACGTCTGGGACGTTAGGGACATACGGGACAGCTGGGACGTCTGGGACGTTAGGGACATATGGGACATTTAGGACGCCTGGGACATTAGGGACATATGAAACATATGGGAGATCTGGGACGTCTCGGACGTTAAGGACATATGGGACATCTAGGACGTCTGGGACGTCTGGGACGGAAGGACATATGGGACATCTAGAACGTCTGTGACGTTAAGGACATATGGGACATTTAGGAGGCCTGGGACATTAGGGACATATGGGACATATGGGACATCTGGAACGCCCGGGACATTAGGGACATATGGGACATATGGGACATATGGGACATCTGGGACGACTGGGACATTAGAGACATATAGGACCTATGGGACATCTGGAACGTCTGGGACGTCTGGGACGTTAGGGACATATAGGACATCTATGACGTCTGGGTCGTTAGCGACATATGGGCATATGGGACATCTGGGACGTCTGGGACGTTGGGGACATATGAGACATCTAAGACGTCTGGGACCTTAAAGACGTATGGGACATTTATCACGTCTGGGACGTCTGGGACGTTAAGGACATATGGGACATTGAGGACGGCTGGGACATTAGGGACATATGGGACATATGGGACATCTGGGACGTCTGGGACGTTGTGGTTATATGGGAAATCTGGGACGTCTGTGACGTTAAGGACATATGGGACATTTAGGACGCCTGGGACATTAGGGACATATGGGACTTATGGGACATCTGGGACTTCTGGGACATTAGGAACATATGGGACATATGAGACATCTGGGACGTTTGGGACGTTAAGGTTATATGGGAAATCTGGGACGTCTGTGACGTTAAAGACATATGGGACATTGAGGACGCCTGGGACATTAGGGACATATGGGACATATGGGACGTCTGGGACATTAGGGACATATGGAACATATGGGACAGCTGGGACGTCTGGGACGTTAAGAAAATATGGGACATCTAGGACGTCTGGGACGTCTAGGACGTTAAGGTCATATGGGACATTTAAGACGCCTGGGACATTAGGGACATATGGGACATATGGGACATCTGGAACGCCTGGGACATCAGGGACATATGGGACATATGGAACATCTGGGACGTCTGGGACGTTAGGGACATATGGGACATCTAGAACGTCTGGGACGTTAAAAACATATGGGACATCTAGGACGTCTGGGACGTTAGGGACATATGGCACATCTGGGACGTCTGGGACATTAGGGACATATGGGACATATGGGACGTCTGGGACGTTAGAGACATATAGGACATATAAGACGTCTGGGACGTTAAAGACATATGGGACATCTAGGACGCCTGGGACATTAGGGACATATGGGACATATGGGACATCTGGGACGTCTGGGACGTTAGGTACATATGGGACATCTAGAACGTCTGTGACGTTAAGGACATATGGGACATTTAGGAGGCCTGGGACATTAGGGACATATGGGACATATGGGACATCTGGAACGCCCGGGACATTAGGGACATATGGGACATATGGAACATCTGGGACGTCTGGGACGTTAGGGACATATGGGACATCTAGAACGTCTGGGACGTTAAAAACATATGGGACATCTAGGACGTCTGGGACGTTAGGGACATATGGGACATATGGGACGTCTGGGACGTTAGAGACATATAGGACATATAAGACGTCTGGGACGTTAAAGACATATGGGACATCTAGGACGCCTGAGACATTAGGGACATATGGGACATCTGGGACGTCTGGGACGTTAGGTAGATATGGGACATCTAGAACGTCTGGGACGTTAAAAACATATGGGACATCTAGGACGTCTGGAACGTTAGAAACATACGGGACAGTTGGGACGTCTGGGACATTAGGGACATATGGGACATTTTGGACGTCTGAGACGTTAGGGACATATGGAACATCTAGGACGCCTAGAACATTAGGGACATATGGGACATATGGGACATCTGGGACGTCTGGGACGTTAGGGACATATGGGACATCTGGGACGTCTGGAACGTCTGGCACGTTAGGGAGATATGGGACATCTGGGACGTCTGGGACGTTAAGGACATATGGGACATCTTAGACGTCTGGGACGCTAATAACATATGGGACATTTAGGACGCCTGAGACATTAGGGACATATGGGACATTTAGGACGCCTGAGCCATTAGGGACATATGGTGCATGTGGGACATCTGGGACGTCTGGGACGTTAAGGACATATGGGTCATCTAGGACGTTTGGGACGTTGGGGACATACGGGACAGCTGGGACGTCTGGGACGGTAAGGACATATGGGACATTTAGGACGTCTGGAACGTTAGGGACATATGGAACATCTAGGACGCCTAGGACATTAGGGACATATGGGACATATGGGACATCTGGAACGTCTGGGACGTTAGGGACATATGGGACATCTGGGACGTCTGGGACGTTAAGGACGTATGGGACATCTAAGACGTCTGGGACGTCTGGGACGTTAGGGACATATGGGACATTTAGGACGCCTGGGACATTAGGGACATGTGGGACATCTAGGACGTCTGGGACGTTAGGGACATATGGGACAGCTGGGACCTCTGGGACGTTAGGGACATATTTGACATTTAGGACGTCTGGGACGTTAGGGACATATGGAACATCTAGGACGCCTGGGACATTAGGGACATATGGGCATATGGGACATCTGGGACGTCTGGGACGTTGAGGACATATGAGACATCTAAGACGTCTGGGACATTAAAGACATATGGGACATCTATCACGTTTGGGACGTCTGGGACGTTAAGGACATATGGGACATTTAGGACGCCTGGGACATTAGGGACATATGGGACATATGGGACATCTGGGATTCCTGGGATGTTATAGACATATGGGACATCTGGGACGTCTGGGACGTCAGGGACGTTAAGGAAATATGGGACATTTAGGACGCCTGGGACATTAGTTACATATGGGACATATGGGACATCTGAGACGTCTGGGACGTTAAGGACATATGGGACATCTAGAACGTCTGGGACGTTAAGGACATATGAGACATTTAGAACGCCCTAGGACACTAGGGACATATGGGACCCATGGGACATCTGGGACGCCTGGGACATTAGAGACGTATGGGACATATTTAACATCTGGGACGTCTGGGACGTTAGGGGCATATGGAACATCTAGGACGCCTAGAACGTTAGGGACATATGGGACATATGGGACATCTGGGACGTCTGGGACGTTAGGGACATATGGGACATCTGGGACGTCTGGAACGTCTGGCACGTTAGGGAGATATGGGACATCTGGGACGTCTGGGACGTTAAGGACATATGGGACATCTTAGACGTCTGGGACGCTAATAACATATGGGACATTTAGGACGCCTGAGACATTAGGGACATATGGGACATATGGGACATCTGGGACGTCTGGGACGTTAAGGACATATGGGACATCTAGGACGTCTGGGACGTTGGGGACATACGGTACAGCTGGGACGTCTGGGACGGTAAGGACATATGGGACATTTAGGACGTCTGGAACGTTAGGGACATATGGAACATCTAGGACGCCTAGGACATTAGGGACATATGGGACATATGGGACATCTGGAACGTCTGGGACGTTAGGGACATATGGGACATCTGGGACGTCTGGGACGTTAAGGACATATGGGACATCTAAGACGTCTGGGACGTTAGGGACATATGGGACATTTAGGACGCCTGGGACATTAGGGACATGTGGGACATCTAGGACGTCTGGGACGTTAGGGACATATGGGACAGCTGGGACCTCTGGGACGTTAGGGACATATGGGACATTTAGGACGTCTGGGACGTTAGGGACATATGGAACATCTAGGACGCCTGGGACATTAGGGACATATGGGCATATGGGACATCTGGGACGTCTGGGACGTTGAGGACATATGAGACATCTAAGACGTCTGGGACCTTAAAGACATATGGGACATCTATCACGTTTGGGACGTCTGGGACGTTAAGGACATATGGGACATTTAGGACGCCTGGGACATTAGGGACATATGGGACATATGGGACATCTGGGATTCCTGGGACGTTAGGGACATATGGGACATCTGGGACGTCTGGGACGTCAGGGACGTTAAGGAAATATGGGACATTTAGGACGCCTGGGACATTAGTTACATATGGGACATATGGGACATCTGAGACGTCTGGGACGTTAAGGACATATGGGACATCTAGAACGTCTGGGACGTCTGGGACGTTAAGGACATATGAGACATTTAGAACGCCCTAGGACACTAGGGACATATGGGACACATGGGACATCTGGGACGCCTGGGACATTAGGGACGTATGGGACATATTTAACATCTGGGACGTCTGGGACGTTAGGGACATATGGGACATCTGGGACGTCTAGGACGTTAAGGACATATGGGACATCTAGGACGTCTGGGACGTTAGGGACATATGGGACATCTGGACGTCTGGGACGTTAGGGACATATGAGACATCTGGGACGTCTGGGACGTTAGGGACATACGGGACAGCTGGGACGTCTGGAACGTTAGGGACATGCGGAACATCTAGGACGCCTAGGACATTTGGGACATATGAGACATATGGGACATCTGGAACGTCTGGAACGTTAGGGACATATGGGACATCTGGGACGTCTAGGACGTTAAGGACATATGGGACATCTAGGACGTCTGGGACGTCTGGGACGTTAAGGACATATGGGACATTTAGGACGTCTGGGACATTAGGAACATATAGGACATATGGGACATCTGGGACGCCTAGGACATTAGGGACATATGGGACATATGGGACATCTGGGACGTCTGGGACGTCTGGGACGTTAGGGACATATAGGACATCTAGGACGTCTGGGAGGTTAGGGACATATGGGACAGCTGGGACCTCTGGGACGTTAGGGACATGTGGGACATTCAGGACGTCTGGGACGTTAGGAACATATGGAACATCTAGGACGCCTGGAACATTATTGACATATGGGCATATGGGACATCTGGGACGTCTGGGACATTGAGGACATATGAGACATCAAAGACGTCTGGGACCTTAAAGACGTATGGCACATTTATCACGTCTGGGACGTCTGGGATGTTAAGGACATATGGGACATTTAGGACGCCTGGGACGTCTGGGACGTTAGGGACATATGAGACATTTAGGACGCCTGGGACATTAGGGACATATGGGACATCTGGGACGCCTGGGACATTAGGGACATGTAAGACATATGGGACATCTGGGACGTCTGGGACGTTAGGGACATATGGGACATCTGGGACGTCTGGGACGTTAGGGACATATGGGACATCTGGGACGTCTGGGATGGTAGGGACATATGGGACATTTAGGACGTCTGGGTCGTTAGGGACATATGGAACATCTAAAACGCCTAGGACATTAGGGACAAATAAGACATATGGGACATCTGGGACGTCTGGGACGTTAGGGATATATGGGACATCTAGGACGTCTGGGATGTCTGGGACGTTAAGGACATATGGGTCATCTAGGACGCCTGGGACATTAGGGACATATGGGACATACGGGACATCTGGGTCGTCTGGGACGTTAAGGACATATGGGACATCTAGGACGTCTGGGACGTTGGGGACATACGGGACAGCTGGGACGTCTGGGACGGTAAGGACATATGGGACATTTAGGACGTCTGGAACGTTAGGGACATATGGAACATCTAGGACGCCTAGGACATTAGGGACATATGGGACATATGGGACATCTGGAACGTCTGGGACGTTAGGGACATATGGGACATCTGGGACGTCTGGGAGGTTAGGGACATATGGGACAGCTGGGACCTCTGGGACGTTAGGGACATATGGGACATTCAGGACGTCTGGGACGTTAGGAACATATGGAACGTCTAGGACGCCTGGAACATTATTGACATATGGGCATATGGGACATCTGGGACGTCTGGGACATTGAGGACATATGAGACATCTAAGACGTCTGGGACCTTAAAGACGTATGGCACATTTATCACGTCTGGGACGTCTGGGATGTTAAGGACATATGGGACATTTAGGACGCCTGGGACGTCTGGGACGTTAGGGACATAAGAGACATTTAGGACGCCTGGGACATTAGGGACATATGGGACATCTGGGACGCCTGGGACATTAGGGACATGTAAGACATATGGGACATCTGGGACGTCTGGGACGTTAGGGACATATGGGACATCTGGGACGTCTGGGACGTTAGGGACATATGGGACATCTGGGACGTCTGGGATGGTAGGGACATATGGGACATTTAGGACGTCTGGGTCGTTAGGGACATATGGAACATCTAAAACGCCTAGGACATTAGGGACAAATAAGACATATGGGACATCTGGGACGTCTGGGACGTTAGGGATATATGGGACATCTAGGACGTCTGGGATGTCTGGGACGTTAAGGACATATGGGTCATCTAGGACGCCTGGGACATTAGGGACATATGGGACATACGGGACATCTGGGTCGTCTGGGACGTTAAGGACATATGGGACATCTAGGACGTCTGGGACGTTGGGGACATACGGGACAGCTGGGACGTCTGGGACGGTAAGGACATATGGGACATTTAGGACGTCTGGAACGTTAGGGACATATGGAACATCTAGGACGCCTAGGACATTAGGGACATATGGGACATATGGGACATCTGGAACGTCTGGGACGTTAGGGACATATGGGACATCTGGGACGTCTGGGACGTTAAGGACATATGGGACATCTAAGACGTCTGGGACGTCTGGGACGTTAGGGACATATGGGACATTTAGGACGCCTGGGACATTAGGGACATGTGGGACATATGGGACATCTGGGACGTCTGGGACGTCTGGGACGTTAGGGACATATAGGACATCTAGGACGCCTAGGACATTAGGGACATATGGGACATATGAAACATTTAGGACGCCTGGGACATTAGGGACATATGGGACATATGGAACATCTGGGACGCCTGGGACATTAGGGACATATAAGACGTATGGGACAACTGGGACGTCTGGGACGTTAGGGACATATGCAACATCTGGGACGTCTGGGACGTTAGGGACATTTAGGACATCTGGGACGTCTGGGACGTTAAGGACATATGGGACATCTAGGACGTCTGGGACGTCTAAGACGTTAGGGACATACGGGACAGCTGGGACGTCTGGGATGGTAGGGACATATGGGGCATTTAGGACGTCTGGGACGTTAGGGACATATGGAACATCTAGGACGCCTAGGACATTAGGGACATATGGGACATATGGGACACCTGGAACGTCTGGGACGTTACGGACATATGGGACGTCTGAGACGTCTGGGACGTTAAGGACATATGGGACATCGAGGACGTCTGGGACGTCTGGGACGTTAAGGACATATGGGACATTTAGGACGCCTGGAACATTAGGGACATATGGGACATATAGGACATTTGGGACGTCTGGGACGGTAAGGACATATGGGACATGTAGGACGTCTGGGACGTCTGGGACGTTAAGGACATATGGGACATTTAGGACGCCTGGGACATTACTAACATATGGGACATATGGGACATCTGGGACATATGGGACATTAGGGACATATGGAACAATAGAACATCTGAGACGTCTGGGACGTTAGGTACATATGGGACATCTGGGACGTCTGGGACGTTCAGGAAATATGGGACATCTAGGACGTCTTGGACGTTAGGGACATATGGGACATTTGGGACGTCTGGGACGTTAGGGACATATGGGACATCTGGGACGTCTGGGACGTTAAGGACATATGGGACATCTGGGACGTCTGGGACGTTAAGGAAGTATGGGACATCTAGGACGTCTGGGACGTTAGGGAGATATGGGACATTTGGGGCGTTAGGGACATATCGGACATCTAGGACGTCTAGGACGTTAGAATCATACGGGACAGCTGGGACGTCTGGGACATTAGGGACATATGGGACTTTTAGGACGTCTGGGACGTAGGGACATATAAAACATCTAGGACGCCTGGGATATTAGGGACATATGGGACATATGGGACATCTGGGACGTCTGGGACGTTAGGGACATATGGGACATCTGGGACGTCTGGGACGTTAAGGACATATGGGACATTTAGGACGCCTGGGACATTAGGGACATATGGGACATAATGGACATCTGGGACGACTGGGACATTAGGGACAGATAAGACGTATGGGACATCTGGGACGTCTGGGATGTTAAGGACACATGGAACATCTGAGACGTCTGGGACGTTAGGGACGTTTGGGACATCTGGGACGTCTGGGACGTTAGGGCCATTTGGGACATCTGGGACGTCTGGGACGTTAAGGACATATGGGACATCTAGGACGTCTGGGACGTCTAAAACGTTAGGGACATACGGGACAGCTGGGACGGCTGGGATGGTAGGGACATTTGGGACATTTGGGACGTCTGGGACGTTAGGGCCATTTGGGACATCTGGGACGTCTGGGACGTTAAGGACATATGGGACATCTAGGACGTCTGGGACGTCTAAGACGTTAGGGACATGCGGGACAGCTGGGATGTCTGGGATGGTAGGGACATATGGGGCACTTAGGACGTCTAAGACGTTAGGGACATATGGAACATCTAGGACGCCTAGAACATTAGGGACATATGGAACATCTGGGACGTCTGGGACGTTACGGACATATGGGACATCTTGGACGTCTGGGACGTTAAGGACATATGGGACATCGAGGACGTCTGGGATGTCTGGGACGTTACGGATATATGGGACATCTGGGACGTCTGGGACGTTAAGGAAATATGGGACATCGAGGACGTCTGGGACGTCTAGGACGTTAAGCACATATGGGACATTTAAGACGCCTGGGACATTAGGGACATATGGGACATATAGGACATCTGGGACGTCTGGGACGGTAAGGACATATGGGACATCTAGGACGTCTGGGACCTCTGGGACGTTAAGGACATATGGGACATTTAGGACGCCTGGTACATTAGGAACATATGGGACATATGGGACATCTGGGACGCCTGGGACATTATAGACATATGGGACATATAGAACATCTGAGACGTCTGGGACGTTAGGGACATATGG
Source organism: Agriotes lineatus (assembly GCA_940337035.1). Lineage (NCBI taxonomy): Eukaryota > Metazoa > Arthropoda > Insecta > Coleoptera > Elateridae > Agriotes > Agriotes lineatus. Next base: position 20,782 of record CALNHX010004928.1, on the reverse strand, counting down.
GACATCTGGGACGTCTGGGACGTTCAGGAAATATGGGACATCTAGGACGTCTGGGACGTTAGGGGCATATGGGACATTTGGGACGTCTGGGACGTTAGGGACATATGGGACATCTGGGACGTCTGGACGTTAAAAACATATGGGTCATCTGGGACGTCTGAGACGTTAGGGACATATGGGACATTTGGGACGTCTGGGACGTTAAAAAGATATGGGACATCTGGGACGTCTGGGACGTTAAGGAAGTATGGGACATCTAGGACGTCTGGGACGTTCGGAACATATGGGACATTTGGGACGTCTGGGACGTTAGGGACATATGGGACATCTGGGACGTTAAGCACATATGGGACATCGACGACGTCTGGGACGTCTGGAACGTTAAGGACATATGGGACATTTAGGACGCCCGGGACATTAGGGACATATGAAACATATGGGACATCTGGGACGTCTCGGACGTTAAGGACATATGGGACATCTAAAACGTCTGGGCCGTCTGGGACGTTAAGGACATATTGGACATTTAGGACGTCTGGGACATTATAGACATATGGGACATATGGGACATCTGGGACGACTGGGACATTAGAGACATATAGGACCTATGGGACATCTGGGACATCTATGACGTCTGGGACGTAAGGGACATATGGGACATCTGGGACGTCTGGGACGTTACGGACATATGGGACATCTAGGACGTTTGGGACGTCTGGGACGTTAAGGACATATGGGTCATTTAGGTCGGCTGGGACATTAGGGGCATATGGAACATATGGGACATCTGGGACGACTGGGACATTAAAGACATATAGGACCTATGGGACATCTGGGACGTATGGGACGTCTGGGACATTAGGGACATATATGACATCTAGGACGACTGGGACATTAAAGACATATAGGACCTATGGGACATCTGGGACCTATGGGACATCTGGGACCTATGGGACATCTAGGACGTCTGGGACGTCTGGGACGTTAGGGACATACGGGACAGCTGGGACGTCTGGGACGTTAGGGACATATGGGACATCTAGGATATCTGGGACGTCTGGGACGTTAGGGACATACGGGACAGCTGGGACGTCTGGGACGTTAGGGACATATGGGACATTTAGGACGCCTGGGACATTAGAGACATATGAAACATATGGGAGATCTGGGACGTCTCGGACGTTAAGGACATATGGGACATCTAGGACGTCTGAGACGTCTGGGACGGAAACCATTTGGGACATCTAGGACATCTGGGCCGTCTGGGACGTTGAGATATTGGACATTTAGGACGCCTGGGACATTAGGGACATATGGGACATATGGGACATCTGGGACGACTGGGACATTAGAGACATATAGGACCTATGGGACATCTGGGACGTCTGGGACGTCTGGGACGTTAGGGACATATAGGACATCTAGGACGTCTGGGTCGTTAGCGACATATGGGCATATGGGACATCTGGGACGTCTGGGACGTTGGGGACATATGAGACATCTAAGACGTCTGGGACCTTAAAGACGTATGGGACATTTATCACGTCTGGGACGTCTGGGACGTTAAGGACATATGGGACATTTAGGACGCCTGGAACATTAGGGACATATGGGACATATGGGACATCTGGGACGTCTGGGACGTTATGGTTATATGGGAAATCTGGGACGTCTGTGACGTTAAGGACATATGGGACATTGAGGACGCCTGGGACATTAGGGACATATGGGACATATGGGACATCTGGGACGTCTGGGACGTTAGGGTTATATAGGAAATCTGGGACGTCTGTGACGTTAAGGACATATGGGACATTTAGGACGCCTGGGACATAAGGAACATATGGGACTTATGGGACATCTGGGACTCCTGGGACATTAGGAACATATGGGACATATGGGACATCTGGGACGTTTGGGACGTTAATTTTATATGGGAAATCTGGGACGTCTGTGACGTTAAGGACATATGGGACATTGAGGACGCCTGGGACATTAGGGACATATGGGACATATGGGACGTCTGGGACATTAGGGACATATGGAACATATGGGACAGCTGGGACGTCTGGGACGTTAAGAAAATATGGGACATCTAGGACGTCTGGGACGTCTAGGACGTTAAGGACATATGGGACATTTAAGACGCCTGGGACATTAGGGACATATAGGACATATTTGACATCTGGAACGCCTGGGACATTAGGGACATATGGGACATATGGAACATCTGGGATGTCTGGGACGGTAAGGACATATGGGACATCTAGGACGTCTGGGACCTCTGGGACGTTAAGGACATATGGGACATTTAGGACGCCTGGTACATTAGCAACATATGGGACATATGGAACATCTGGGATGTCTGGGACGGTAAGGACTTATGGGACATCTAGGACGTCTGGGACCTCTGGGACGGTAAGGACATATGGGACATCTAGGACATCTGGGACGCCTGGGACATTAGGGACATATGGGACATATAGAACATCTGGGACGTCTGGGACGTTAGGGACATATGGGACATCTGGGACGTCTGGGACGTTCAGGAAATATGGGACATCTAGGACGTCTGGGACGTTAGGGGCATATGGGACATTTGGGACGTCTGGGACGTTAGGGACATATGGGACATCTGGGACGTCTGGACGTTAAAAACATATGGGACATCTGGGACGTCTGAGACGTTAGGGACATATGGGACACCTGGGACGTCTGGGACGTTAAAAAGATATGGGACATCTGGGACGTCTGGGACGTTAAGGAAGTATGGGACATCTAGGACGTCTGGGACGTTCGGAACATATGGGACATTTGGGACGTCTGGGACGTTAGGGACATATGGGACATCTGGGACGTCTGGGACGTTAAAAAGATATGGGACATCTGGGACGTCTGGGACGTTAAGGAAGTATGGGACATCTAGGACGTCTGGGACGTTCGGAACATATGGGACATCTGGAACGCCTGGGACATTAGGGACATATAGGACATATGGGACATCTGGAACGCCTGGGACATTAGGGACATATGGGACATATGGAACATCTGGGATGTCTGGGACGGTAAGGACATATGGGACATCTAGGACGTCTGGGACCTCTGGGACGGTAAGGACATATGGGACATCTAGGACATCTGGGACGCCTGGGACATTAGGGACATATGGGACATATAGAACATCTGGGACGTCTGGGACGTTAGGGACATATGGGACATCTGGGACGTCTGGGACGTTCAGGAAATATGGGACATCTAGGACGTCTGGGACGTTAGGGGCATATGGGACATTTGGGACGTCTGGGACGTTAGGGACATATGGGACATCTGGGACGTCTGGACGTTAAAAACATATGGGACATCTGGGACGTCTGAGACGTTAGGGACATATGGGACATCTGGGACGTCTGGGACGTTAAAAAGATATGGGACATCTGGGACGTCTGGGACGTTAAGGAAGTATGGGACATCTAGGACGTCTGGGACGTTCGGAACATATGGGACATTTGGGACGTCTGGGACGTTAGGGACATATGGGACATCTGGGACGTTAAGCACATATGGGACATCGACGACGTCTGGGACGTCTGGAACGTTAAGGACATATAGGACATTTAGGACGCCCGGGACATTAGGGACATATGAAACATATGGGACATCTGGGACGTCTCGGACGTTAAGGACATATGGGACATCTAGGACGACTGGGACGTCTGGGACGTTAAGGACATATGGGACATCTAAAACGTCTGGGCCGTCTGGGACGTTAAGGACATATTGGACATTTAGGACGTCTGGGACATTATAGACATATGGGACATATGGGACATCTGGGACGACTGGGACATTAGAGACATATAGGACCTATGGGACATCTGGGACATCTATGACGTCTGGGACGTTAGGGACATATGGGACATCTGGGACGTCTGGGACGTTACGGACATATGGGACATCTAGGACGTTTGGGACGTCTGGGACGTTAAGGACATATGGGTCATTTAGGTCGCCTGGGACATTAGGGGCATATGGAACATATGGGACATCTGGGACGACTGGGACATTAAAGACATATAGGACCTATGAGACATCTGGGACGTATGGGACGTCTGGGACATTAGGGACATATATGACATCTAGGACGTCTGGGACTTTATAGACGTATGGGACATCTAGGACGTCTGGGACGTCTGGGACGTTAGGGACATACGGGACAGCTGGGACGTCTGGGACGTTAGGGACATATGGGACATTTAAGACGCCTGGGACATTAGGGACATATGAAACATATGGGACATCTGGGACGTCTCGGACGTTAAGGACATATGGGACATCTAGGACGTCTGGGACGTCTGGGACGTAAGGACATATGGGTCATTTAGGACGCCTGGGACATTAGGGGCATATGGGACATATGGGACATCTGGGACGACTGGGACATTAAAGACATGGACCTATGGGACATCTGGGACGTCTGGGACATTAGGGACATTTATGACATCTAGGACGTCTGGGACATTAGGGACATATGGGACATCTAGGATATCTGGGACGTCTGGGACGTTAGGGACATACGGGACAGCTGGGACGTCTGGGACGTTAGGGACATATGGGACATTTAGGACGCCTGGGACATTAGAGACATATGAAACATATGGGAGATCTGTGACGTCTCGGACGTTAAGGACATATGGGACATCTAGGACGTCTGGGACGTCTGGGACGGAAAGACATATGGGACATCTAGGACATCTGGGCCGTCTGGGACGTTGAGATATTGGACATTTAGGACGCCTGGGACATTAGGGACATATGGGACATATGGGACATCTGGGACGACTGGGACATTAGAGACATATAGGACCTATGGGACATCTGGGACGTCTGGGACGTCTGGGACGTTAGGGACATATAGGACATCTAGGACGTCTGGGTCGTTAGCGACATATGGGCATATGGGACATCTGGGACGTCTGGGACGTTGGGGACATATGAGATATCTAAGACGTCTGGGACCTTAAAGACGTATGGGACATTTATCACGTCTGGGACGTCTGGGACGTTAAGGACATATGGGACATTTAGGACGCCTGGAACATTAGGGACATATGGGACATCTGGGACGTCTGGGACGTTATGGTTATATGGGAAATCTGGGACGTCTGTGACGTTAAGGACATATGGGACATTGAGGACGCCTGGGACATTAGGGACATATGGGACATATGGGACATCTGGGACGTCTGGGACGTTAGGGTTATATGGGAAATCTGGGACGTCTGTGACGTTAAGGACATATGGGACATTTAGGACGCCTGGGACATTAGGGACATATGGGACTTGTGGGACATCTGGGACTCCTGGGACATTAGGAACATATGGGACATATGGGACATCTGGGACGTTTGGGACGTTAATTTTATATGGGAAATCTGGGACGTCTGTGACGTTAAGGACATATGGGACATTGAGGACGCCTGGGACATTAGGGACATATGGGACATATGGGACGTCTGGGACATTAGGGACATATGGAACATATGGGACAGCTGGGACGTCTGGGACGTTAAGAAAATATGGGACATCTAGGATGTCTGCGACGTCTAGGACGTTAAGGACATATGGGACATTTAAGACGCCTGGGACATTAGGGACATATGGGACATATGGGACATCTGGAACGCCTGGGACATTAGGGACATATGGGACATATGGAACATCTGGGACGTCTGGGACGGTAAGGACATATGGGACATCTAGGACGCCTGGTACATTAGGAACATATGGGACATATGGGACATCTGGGATGCCTGTGACATTAGGGTCATATGGGACATATAGAACATTTGGGACGTCTGGGACGTTAGGGACATATGGGACATCTGGGACGTCTGGGACGCCTGGAACATTAGGGACATATGGGACATATGGGACATCTGGGACGTCTGGGACGTTATGGTTATAAGGGAAATCTGGGACGTCTGTGACGTTAAGGACATATGGGACATTGAGGACGCCTGGGACATTAGGGACATATGGGACATATGGGACATCTGGGACGTCTGGGACGTTAGGGTTATATGGGAAATCTGGGACGTCTGTGACGTTAAGAACATATGGGACATTTAGGACGCCTGGGACATTAGGGACATATGGGACTTATGGGACATCTGGGACTCCTGGGACATTAGGAACATATGGGACATATGGGACATCTGGGACGTTTGGGACGTTAATTTTATATGGGAAATCTGGGACGTCTGTGACGTTAAGGACATATGGGACATTGAGGACGCCTGGGACATTAGGGACATATGGGACATATGAAACGTCTGGGACGTTAAGAAAATATGGGACATCTAGGACGTCTGGGACGTATAGGACGTTAAGGACATATGGGACATTTGAGACGCCTGGGACATTAGGGACATATGGGACATATGGGACATCTGGAACGCCTGGGACATTAGGGACATATGGGACATATGGAACATCTGGGACGCCTGGGACGTTAGGGACATATGGGACATCTAGAACGTCTGGGACGTTAAAAACATATGGGACATCTAGGACGTCTGGGACGTTAGGGACATATGGCACATCTGGGACGTCTGGGACATTAGGGACATATGGAACATATGGGACGTCTGGGACGTTAGAGACATATAGGACATATAAGACGTCTGGGACGTTAAAGACATATGGGACATCTAGGACCCCTGGGACATTAGGGACATATGGGATATATGGGACATCTGGGACGTCTGGGACGTTAGGTACATATGGGACATCTAGAACGTCTGTGACGTTAAGGACATATGGGACATTTAGGAGGCCTGGGACATTAGGGACATATGGGACTTATGGGACATCTGGGACTCCTGGGACATTTGGAACATATGGGACATATGGGACATCTGGGACGTTTGGAACGTTAGGGTTATATGGGAAATCTGGGACGTCTGTGACGTTAAGGACATATGGGACATTGAGGACGCCTGGGACATTAGGGACATATGGGACATATGGGACGTCTGGGACATTAGGGACATATGGTACATATGGGACATCTGGGACGTCTGGGACGTTAGGAAAATATGGGACATCTAGGATGTCTGGGACGTATAGGACGTTAAGGACATATGGGACATTTAAGACGCCTGGGACATTAGGGACATATGGGACATATGGGACATCTGGAACGCCTGGGACATTAGGGACATATGGGACATATGGAACATCTGGGACGTCTGGGACGTTAGGGACATATGGAACATCTAGAACGTCTGGGACGTTAAAAACATATGGGACATCTAGGACGTCTGGGACGTTAGGGACATATGGCACATCTGGGACGTCTGGGACGTTAGAGACATATAGGACATATAAGACGTCTGGGACGTTAAAGACATATGGGACATCTAGGACGCCTGGGACATTAGGGTCATATGGGACATATGGGACATCTGGGACGTCTGGGACGTTAGGGACATATGGGACATCTAGAACGTCTGGGACGTTAAAAACATATGGGACATCTAGGACGTCTGGAACGTTAGAAACATACGGGACAGCTGGGAGGTCTGGGACATTAGGGACATATGGGACATTTTAGACGTCTGGGACGTTAGGGACATATGGAACATCTAGGACGCCTAGAACATTAGGGACATATGGGACAAATGGGACATCTGGGACGTCTGGGACGTTAGGGACATATGGGACATTTGGGACGTCTGGGACGTTAAGGACATATGGGACATCTTAGACGTCTGGGACGCTAATAACATATGGGACATTTAGGACGCCTGAGACATTAGGGACATATGGGACATATGGGACATCTGGGACGTCTGGGACGTTAAGGACATATGGGACATCTAGGACGTCTGCGACATCTGGGACGTTAGGGACATATAGGACATCTAGGACGTCTGGGACGTTAGGGACGTATGGGACATCTAGGACCTCTGGGACGTCTGGGACGTTAGGGACATACGGAACAGCTAAAACGTCTGGGACGTTATGGACATATGTGTCATTTAGGACGTCTGAGACGTTAAGGAAATATGGGACATCTGGGACGTCTGGGACGTTAGGGACATATGATACATCTGGGACGTCTGGGACGTTAGGGACATACGGTACAGCTGGGACGTCTGGGACGGTAAGGACATATGGGACATTTAGGACGTCTGGAACGTTAGGGATATATGGAACATCTAGGACGCCTAGGACATTAGGGACATATGGGACATATGGGACATCTGGAACGTCTGGGACGTTAGGGACATATGGGACATCTGGGACGTCTGGGACGTTAAGGACATATGAGACATCTAGGACGTCTGGGACGTCTGGGACGTTAAGGACATATGGGACATTTAGGACGCCTGGGACATTAGGGACATATGGGACATATGGGACATCTGGGACGTCTGGGACGTCTGGGACTTTAGGGACATATAGGACATCTAGGACGTCTGGGACGTTAGGGACATATGGGACAGCTGGGACCTCTGGGACGTTAGGGACATATGGGACATTTAGGACGTCTGGGACGTTAGGGACATATGGAACATCTAGGACGCCTGGGACATTAGAGACATATGGGCATATGGGACATCTGGGACGTCTGGGACGTTGAGGACATATGAGACATCTAAGACGTCTGGGACCTTAAAGACATATGGGACATCTATCACGTTTGGGACGTCTGGGACGTTAAAGACATATGGGACATTTAGGACGCCTGGGACATTAGGGACATATGGGACATCTGGGACTCCTGGGACGTTAGGGACATATGGGACATCTGGGACGTCTGGGACGTCAGGGACGTTAAGAAAATATGGGACATTTAGGACGCCTGGGACATTAGGGACATATGGGACATATGGGACATCTGAGACGTCTGGGACGTTAAGGACATATAGGACATCTAGAACGTCTGGGACGTCTGGGACGTTAAGGACATATGAGACATTTAGAACGCCCTAGGACACTAGGGACATATGGGACACATGGGACATCTGGGACGCCTGGGACATTAGGGACGTATGGGACATATTTAACATCTGGGACGTCTGGGACGTTAGGGACATATGGGACATCTAGAACGTCTGGGACGTTAAAAACATATGGGACATCTAGGACGTCTGGGACGTTAGGGACATATGGGACAGCTGGGACGTCTGGGACGGTAGGGACATATGGGACATTTAGGGCGTCTGGAACGTTAGGGACATGTGGAACATTTAGGTCGCCTAGGACATTAGGGACATATGGGACATCTGAAACGTCTGGAACGTTAGGGACATATGGGACATCTGGAACGCCTGGGACATTAGGGACATATGGGACATATGGATCATCTGGGACGTCTGGGACGTTAGGGACATATGGGACATCTAGAACGTCTGGGACGTTAAAAACATATGGGACATCTAGGACGTCTGGGACGTTCGGGACATATGGCACATCTGGGACGTCTGGGACATTAGGGACATATGGAACATATGGGACGTCTGGGACGTTAGAGACATATAGGACATCTAAGACGTCTGGGACGTTAAAGACATATGGGACATCTAGGACGCCTGGGACATTAGGGACATATGGGATATATGGGACATCTGGGACGTCTGGGACGTTAGGTACATATGGGACATCTAGAACGTCTGTGACGTTAAGGACATATGGGACATTTAGGAGGCCTGGGACATTAGGGACATATGGGACTTATGGGACATCTGGGACTCCTGGGACATTTGGAACATATGGGACATATGGGACATCTGGGACGTTTGGAACGTTAGAGTTATATGGGAAATCTGGGACGTCTGTGACGTTAAGGACATATGGGACATTGAGGACGCCTGGGACATTAGGGACATATGGGGCATATGGGACGTCTGGGACATTAGGGACATATGGAACATATGGGACATCTGGGACGTCTGGGACGTTAGGAAAATATAGGACATCTAGGAAGTCTGGGACGTCTAGGACGTTAAGGACATATGGGACATTTAAGACGCCTGGGACACTAGGGACATATGGGACATATGGGACATCTGGAACGCCTGGGACATTAGGGACATATTTGACATATGGAACATCTGGGACGTCTGGGACGTTAGGGACATATGGGACATCTAGGAAGTCTGGGACGTCTAGGACGTTAAGGACATATGGGACATTTAAGACGCCTGGGACACTAGGGACATATGGGACATATGGGACATCTGGAACGCCTGGGACATTAGGGACATATTTGACATATGGAACATCTGGGACGTCTGGGACATTAGGGACATATGGGACATATGGGACGTCTGGGACGTTAGAGACATATAGGACATATAAGACGTCTGGGACATTAAAGACATATGGGACATCTAGGACGCCTGGGACATTAGGGACATATGGGACATTTTAGACGTCTGGGACGTTAGGGACATATGGAACATCTAGGACGCCTAGAACATTAGGGACATATGGGACATATGGGACATCTGGGACGTCTGGGACATTAGGGACATATGGGACATCTGGGACGTCTGGGACGTTAAGGACATATGGGACATCTTAGACGTCTGGGACGCTAATAATATATGGGACATTTAGGACGCCTGAGACATTAGGGACATATGGGACATATGGGACATCTGGGACGTCTGGGACGTTAAGGACATATGGGACATCTAGGACGTCTGCGACATCTGGGACGTTAGGGACATATAGGACATCTAGGACGTCTGGGACGTTAGGGACATATGGGACATCTAGGACCTCTGGGACGTCTGGGACGTTAGGGACATACGGAACAGCTAAAACGTCTGGGACGTTATGGACATATGGGTCATTTAGGACGTCTGAGACGTTAAGGAAATATGGGACATCTGGGACGTCTGGGACGTTAGGGACATATGATACATCTGGGACGTCTGGGACGTTAGGGACATACGGTACAGCTGGGACGTCTGGGACGGTAAGGACATATGGGACATTTAGGACGTCTGGAACGTTAGGGACATATGGAACATCTAGGACGCCTAGGACATTAGGAACATATGGGACATATGGGACATCTGGAACGTCTGGGACGTTAGGGACATATGGGACATCTGGGACGTCTGGGACGTTAAGGACATGTGGGACATCTAGGACGTCTGGGACGTCTGGGACGTTAAGGACATATGGGACATTTAGGACGCCTGGGACATTAGGGACATATGGGACATATGGGACATCTGGGACGTCTGGGACGTCTGGGACGTTAGGGACATATAGGACATCTAGGACATCTGGGACGTTAGGGACATGTGGGACAGCTGGGACCTCTGGCACGTTAGGGACATATGGGACATTTAGGACGTCTGGGACGTTAGGGACATATGGAACATCTAGGACGCCTGGGACATTAGAGACATATGGGCATATGGGACATCTGGGACGTCTGGGACGTTGAGGACATATGAGACATCTAAGACGTCTGGGACCTTAAAGACATATGGGACATCTATCACGTTTGGGACGTCTGGGACGTTAAGGACATATGGGACATTTAGGACGCCTGGGACATTAGGGACATATGGGACATATGGGACATCTGGGACTCCTGGGACGTTAGGGACATATGGGACATCTGGGACGTCTGGGACGTCAGGGACGTTAAGGAAATATGGGACATTTAGGACGCCTGGGACATTAGGGACATATGGGACATATGGGACATCTGAGACGTCTGGGACGTTCAGGACATATAGGACATCTAGAACGTCTGGGACGTCTGGGACGTTAAGGACATATGAGACATTTAGAACGCCCTAGGACACTAGGGACATATGGGACACATGGGACATCTGGGACGCCTGGGACATTAGGGACGTATGGGACATATTTAACATCTGGGACTTCTGGGACGTTAAGGACATATGGGACATCTGGGACGTCTGGGACGTTAGGGACATATGAGACATCTGGGACGTCTGGGACGTTAGGGACATACGGGACAGCTGGGACGTCTGGGACGGTAGGGACATATGGGACATTTAGGGCGTCTGGAACGTTAGGGACATGTGGAACATTTAGGTCGCCTAGGACATTAGGGACATATGGGACATATGGGACATCTGAAACTTCTGGAACGTTAGGGACATATGGGACATCTGGGACGTCTGGGACGTTAAGGACATATGGGACATCTAGGACGTCTGGGACGTCTGGGACGTTAAGGACATATGGGACATTTAGGACGTCTGGGACAGTAGGGACATATAGGACATATGGGACATCTGAAACTTCTGGAACGTTAGGGACATATGGGACATCTGGGACGTCTGGGACGTTAAGGACATATGGGACATCTAGGACGTCTGGGACGTCTGGGACGTTAGGGACATATAGGACATCTAGGACATCTGGGAGGTTAGGGACATATGGGACAGCTGGTACCTCTGGGACGTTAGGGACATATGGGACATTCAGGACGTCTGGGACGTTAGGAACATATGGAACATCTAGGACGCCTGGAACATTATTAACATATGGGCATATGGGACATCTGGGACGTCTGGGACATTGAGGACATATGAGACATCTAAGACGTCTGAGACCTTAAAGACGTATGGGACATTTATCACGTCTGGGACGTCTGGGACGTTAAGGACATATGGTACATTTAGGACGCCTGGGACATTAGGGACATATGGGACATATGGGACATCTGGGACTCCTGTGACATTAGGAACATATGGGACATATGGGACATCTGGGACGTCTGGGATATTAGGGTTATATTGGAAATCTGGGACGTCTGTGACGTTAAGGACATATGGGACATTGAGGACGCCTGGAACTGTAGGGACATATGGGACATATGGGACGTCTGGGACATTAGGGACATATGGAACATATGGGACATCTGGGACGTCTGGGACGTTAAGAAAATATGGGACATCTAGGACGTCTGGGACGTCTAGAACGTTAAGGACATATGAGACATTTAAGACGCCTGGGACATTAGGGACATATGGGACATATGGAACATCTGGGACGTCTGGGACGTTAGGGACATATGGGACATCTAGAACGTCTGGGACGTTAAAAACATACGGGACATCTAGGACGTCTGGGACGTTAGGGACATATGGCACATCTAGGACGTCTGGGACATTAGGGACATATGGGACATATGGGACATATGGGACGTCTGGGTCGTTAGAGACATATAGGACATCTAATACGTCTGGGACGTTAAAGACATATGGGACATATGGGACGTCTGGGACATTAGGGACATATGGAACATATGGGACATCTGGGACGTCTGGGACGTTAAGAAAATATGGGACATCTAGGACGTCTGGGACGTCTAGAACGTTAAGGACATATGAGACATTTAAGACGCCTGAGACATTAGGGACATATGGGACATATGGAACATCTGGGACGTCTGGGTCGTTAGGGACATATGGGACATCTAGAACGTCTGGGACGGTAAAAACATATGGGACATCTAGGACGTCTGGAACGTTAGAAACATACGGGACAGCTGGGACGTCAGGGACATATGGGACATTTTGGACGTCTGGGACGTTAGGGACATATGGATCATTTAGGACGCCTGGAACATTAGGGACATATGGGATATATGGGACATCTGGGACGTCTGGGACGTTAAGGACATATGGGACATTTAGGACGCCTGGGACATTAGGGACATATGGGACTTATGGGACATCTGGGACGTCTGGGACGTTAAGGACATATGGGACATCTAGGACGTCTGGGACGTCTGGGACGTTAAGGACATATGGGACATTTAGGACGCCTGGGACATTAGGGACATATGGGACATATGGGACATCTGGGACGTCTGGGACGTCTGGGACGTTAGGGACATATAGGACATCTAGGACGTCTGGGACGTTTGGGACATATGGGACATTTAGGACGTCTGGGACGTTAGGGACATATGGAACATCTAGGACGCCTGGGACATTAGAGACATATGGGCATATGGGACATCTGGGACGTCTGGGACGTTGAGGACATATGAGACATCTAAGACGTCTGGGACCTTAAAGACATATGGGACATCTATCACGTTTGGGACGTCTGGGACGTTAAGGACATATGGGACATTTAGGACGCCTGGGACATTAGGGACATATGGGACATATGGGACATCTGGGACTCCTGGGACGTTAGGGACATATGGGACATCTGGGACGTCTGGGACGTCAGGGACGTTAAGGAAATATGGGACATTTAGGACGCCTGGGACATTCGGGACATATGGGACATATGGGACATCTGAGACGTCTGGGACGTTAAGGACATATAGGACATCTAGAACGTCTGGGACGTCTGGGACGTTAAGGTCATATGAGACATTTAGAACGCCCTAGGACACTAGGGACATATGGGACACATGGGACATCTGGGACGCCTGGGACATTAGGGACGTATGGGACATATTTAACATCTGGGACTTCTGGGACGTTAGGGACATATGGGACATCTGGGACGTCTGGGACGTTAAGGACATATGGGACATCTAGGACGTCTGGGACGTTAGGGACATATGGGACATCTGGGACGTCTGGGACGTTAGGGACATATGAGACATCTGGGACGTCTGGGACGTTAGGGACATACGGGACAGCTGGGACGTCTGGGACGGTAGGGACATATGGGACATTTAGGGCGTCTGGAACGTTAGGGACATGTGGAACATTTAGGTCGCCTAGGACATTAGGGACATATGGGACATATGGGACATCTGAAACATCTGGAACGTTAGGGACATATGGGACATCTGGGACTTCTGGGACGTTAAGGACATATGGGACATCTAGGACGTCTGGGACGTCTGGGACGTTAAGGACATATGGGACATTTAGGACGTCTGGGACAGTAGGGACATATAGGACATATGGGACATCTGGGACGCTTAGGACATTAGGGACATATGGGACATATGGGACATCTGGGACGTCTGGGACGTCTGGGACGTTAGGGACATATAGGACATCTAGGACGTCTGGGAGGTTAGGGACATATGGGACAGCTGGTACCTCTCGGACGTTAGGGACATATGGGACATTCAGGACGTCTGGGACGTTAGGAACATATGGAACATCTAGGACGCCTGGAACATTATTGACATATGGGCATATGGGACATCTGGGACGTCTGGGACATTGAGGACATATGAGACATCTAAGACGTCTGGGACCTTAAAGACGTATGGGACATTTATCACGTCTGGGACGTCTGGGACGTTAAGGACATATGGTACATTTAGAACGCCTGGGACATTAGGGACATATGGGACATATGGGACATCTGGGACTCCTGGGACATTAGGAACATATGGGACATATGGGACATCTGGGACGTCTGGGACGTTAGGGTTATATTGGAAATCTGGGACGTCTGTGACGTTAAGGACATATGGGACGTTGAGGACGCCTGGAACTGTAGGGACATATGGGACATATGGGACGTCTGGGACATTAGGGACATATGGAACATATGGGACATCTGGGACTCCTGGGACATTAGGAACATATGGCACATCTGGGACGTCTGGGACATTAGGGACATATGGGACATATGGGACATATAGGACGTCTGGGTCGTTAGAGACATATAGGACATCTAAGACGTCTGGGACGTTAAAGACATATGGGACATATGGGACGTCTGGGACATTAGAGACATATGGGACATATGGGACATCTGGGACTCCTGGGACATTAGGAACATATGGCACATCTGGGACGTCTGGGACATTAGGGACATATGGGACATATGGGACATATAGGACGTCTGGGTCGTTAGAGACATATAGGACATCTAAGACGTCTGGGACGTTAAAGACATATGGGACATATGGGACGTCTGGGACATTAGGGACATATGGAACATATGGGACATCTGGGACGTCTGGGACGTTAAGAAAATATGGGACATCTAGGACGTCTGGGACGTCTAGAACGTTAAGGACATATGAGACATTTAAGACGCCTGAGACATTAGGGACATATGGGACATATGGAACATCTGGGACGTCTGGGACGTTAAAAACATATGGGACATCTAGGACGTCTGGAACGTTAGAAACATAAGGGACAGCTGGGACGTCTGGGACATTAGGGACATATGGGACATTTTGGACGTCTGGGACGTTAGGGACATATGAATCATTTAGGACGCCTGGAACATTAGGGACATATGGGATATATGGGACATCTGGGACGTCTGGGACGTTAAGGACATATGGGACATTTAGGACGCCTGGTACATTAGGGACATATGGGACTTATGGGACATCTGGGACTCCTGGGACATTAGGAACATATGGGATATATGGGACATCTGGGACGTTTGGGACGTTAATTTTATATGGGAAATCTGGGACGTCTGTGACGTTAAGGACATATGGGACATTGAGGACGCCTGGGACATTAGGGACATATGGGACATATGGGACGTCTGGGACATTAGGGACATATGGAACATATGGGACAGCTGGGACGTCTGGGACGTTAAGAAAATATGGGACATCTAGGACGTCTGGGACGTCTAGGACGTTAAGGACATATGGGACATTTAAGACGCCTGGGACATTAGGGACATATGGGACTTATGGGACATCTGGGACTCCTGAGACATTAGGAACGTATGGGACATATGGGACATATGGGACGTTTGGGACGTTAGGGTTATATGGGAAATCTGGGACGTCTGTGACGTTAAGGACATATGGGACATTGAGGACGCCTGGGACATTAGGGACATATGGGACATATGGGACGTCTGGGACATTAGGGACATATGGAACATATGGGACAGCTGGGACGTCTGGGACGTTAGGAAAATATGGGACATCTAGGACGTCTGGGACATCTAGGACGTTAAGGACATATGGGACATTTAAGACGCCTGGGACATTAGGGACATATGGGACATATGGGACATCTGGAACGCCTGGGACATTAGGGACATATGTGACATATGGAACATCTGGGACGTCTGGGACGTTAGGGACATATGGGACATCTAGAACGTCTGGGACGTTAAAAACATATGGGACATCTAGGACGTCTGGGACGTTAGGGACATATGGCACATCTGGGACGTCTGAGACATTAGGGACATATGGGACATATGGGACGTCTGGGACGTTAGAGACATATAGGACATATAAGACGTCTGGGACGTTAAAGACATATGGGACATCTAGGACGCCTGGGACATTAGGGACATATGGGACATATGGGACATCTGGGACGTCTGGGACGTTAGGTACATATGGGACATCTAGAACGTCTGGGACGTTAAAAACATATGGGACATCTAGGACGTCTGGAACGTTAGAAACATACGGGACAGCTGGGACGTCTGGGACATTAGGGACATATAGGACCTATGGGACATCTGGGACATCTATGACGTCTGGGACGTTAGGGACATATGGGACATCTGGGACGTCTGGGACGTTACGGACATATGGGACATCTAGGACGTTAGGGACGTCTGGGACGTTAAGGACATATGGGTCATTTAGGTCGCCTGGGACATTAGGGGCATATGGAACATATGGGACATCTGGGACGACTGGGACATTAAAGACATATAGGACCTATGAGACATCTGGGACGTATGGGACGTCTGGGACATTAGGGACATATATGACATCTAGGACGTCTGGGACTTTATAGACGTATGGGACATCTAGGACGTCTGGGACGTCTGGGACGTTAGGGACATACGGGACAGCTGGGACGTCTGGGACGTTAAGGACATATGGGACATTTAGGACGCCTGGGACATTAGGGACATATGAAACATATGGGACATCTGGGACGTCTCGGACGTTAAGGACATATGGGACATCTAGGACGTCTGGGACGTCTGGGACGTAAGGACATATGGGTCAGTTAGGACGCCTGGGACATTAGGGGCATATGGGACATATGGGACATCTGGGACGACTGGGACATTAAAGACATGGACCTATGGGACATCTGGGACGTCTGGGACATTAGGGACATTTATGACATCTAGGACGTCTGGGACATTAGGGACATATGGGACATCTAGGATATCTGGGACGTCTGGGACGTTAGGGACATACGGGACAGCTGGGACGTCTGGGACGTTAGGGACATATGGGACATTTAGGACGCCTGGGACATTAGAGACATATGAAACATATGGGAGATCTGGGACGTCTCGGACGTTAAGGACATATGGGACATCTAGGACGTCTGGGACGTCTGGGACGGAAAGACATATGGGACATCTAGGACATCTGGGCCATCTGGGACGTTGAGATATTGGACATTTAGGACGCCTGGGACATTAGGGACATATGGGACATATGGGACATCTGGGACGACTGGGACATTAGAGACATATAGGACCTATGGGACATCTGGGACGTCTGGGACGTCTGGGACGTTAGGGACATATAGGACATCTAGGACGTCTGGGTCGTTAGCGACATATGGGCATATGGGACATCTGGGACGTCTGGGACGTTGGGGACATATGAGACATCTAAGACGTCTGGGACCTTAAAGACGTATGGGACATTTATCACGTCTGGGACGTCTGGGACGTTAAGGACATATGGGACATTTAGGACGCCTGGAACATTAGGGACATATGGGACATCTGGGACGTCTGGGACGTTATGGTTATATGGGAAATCTGGGACGTCTGTGACGTTAAGGACATATGGGACATTGAGGACGCCTGGGACATTAGGGACATATGGGACATATGGGACATCTGGGACGTCTGGGACGTTAGGGTTATATGGGAAATCTGGGACGTCTGTGACGTTAAGGACATATGGGACATTTAGGACGCCTGGGACATTAGGGACATATGGGACTTGTGGGACATCTGGGACTCCTGGGACATTAGGAACATATGGGACATATGGACATCTGGGACGTTTGGGACGTTAATTTTATATGGGAAATCTGGGACGTCTCTGACGTTAAGGACATATGGGACATTGAGGACGCCTGGGACATTAGGGACATATGGGACATATGGGACGTCTGGGACATTAGGGACATATGGAACATATGGACAGCTGGGACGTCTGGGACGTTAAGAAAATATGGGACATCTAGGACGTCTGGGACGTCTAGGACGTTAAGGACATATGGGACATTTAAGACGCCTGGGACATTAGGGACATATGGGACATATGGGACATCTGGAACGCCTGGGACATTAGGGACATATGGGACATATGGAACATCTGGGACGTCTGGGACGGTAAGGACATATGGGACATCTAGGACGCCTGGTACATTAGGAACATATGGGACATATGGGACATCTGGGACGCCTGGGACATTAGGGTCATATGGGACATATAGAACATCTGGGACGTCTGGGACGTTATGGTTATAAGGGAAATCTGGGACGTCAGGGACGTTAATTAAATATGGGACATTTAGGACGCCTGGGACATTAGGGACATATGGGACATATGGGACATCTGGGACGTCTGGGACGTTATGGTTATAAGGGAAATCTGGGACGTCAGGGACGTTAAGGAAATATGGGACATTTAGGACGCCTGGGACATTAGGGACATATGGGACATATGGGACATTTGAGACGTCTGGGACGTTCAGGACATATAGGACATCTAGAACGTCTGGGACGTCTGGGACGTTAAGGACATATGAGACATTTAGAACGCCCTAGGACACTAGGGACATATGGGACACATGGGACATCTGGGACGCCTGGGACATTAGGGACGTATGGGACATATGGGACATATGGGACGTTTGGGACGTTAGGGTTATATGGGAAATCTGGGACGTCTGTGACGTTAAGGACATATGGGACATTGAGGACGCCTGGGACATTAGGGACATATGGGACATATGGGACGTCTGGACATTAGGGACATATGGAACATATGGGACAGCTGGGACGTCTGGGACGTTAGGAAAATATGGGACATCTAGGACGTCTGGGACATCTAGGACGTTAAGGACATATGGGACATTTAAGACGCCTGGGACATTAGGGACATATGGGACTTATGGGACATCTGGGACTCCTGAGACATTAGGAACGTATGGGACATATGGGACATATGGGACGTTTGGGACGTTAGGGTTATATGGGAAATCTGGGACGTCTGTGACGTTAAGGACATATGGGACATTGAGGACGCCTGGGACATTAGGGACATATGGGACATATGGGACGTCTGGGACATTAGGGACATATGGAACATATGGGACAGCTGGGACGTCTGGGACGTTAGGAAAATATGGGACATCTAGGACGTCTGGGACATCTAGGACGTTAAGGACATATGGGACATTTAAGACGCCTGGGACATTAGGGACATATGGGACATATGGGACATCTGAACGCCTGGGACATTAGGGACATATGTGACATATGGAACATCTGGACGTCTGGGACGTTAGGGACATATGGGACATCTAGAACGTCTGGGACGTTAAAACATATGGGACATCTAGGACGTCTGGACGTTAGGGACATATGGCACATCTGGGACGTCTGAGACATTAGGGACATATGGGACATATGGGACGTCTGGGACGTTAGAGACATATAGGACATATAAGACGTCTGGGACGTTAAAGACATATGGGACATCTAGGACGCCTGGGACATTAGGGACATATGGGACATATGGGACATCTGGGACGTCTGGGACGTTAGGTACATATGGGACATCTAGAACGTCTGG